>BMAU01003710.1:0-40752 GCA_019973935.1 Trichonephila clavipes | reverse complement strand
CGGTATTAATCTTTGTATTATTCAGAAAATAAAGTAAGTTACGCAAGTATTTTTGAATACATTTGGTATCGTGTACATGAATTTATTAACCAAAGTTATACTTTTGTTAAAGTTCAATAGACTTATTATATAATGATTATCTATGTTATTTTTATGTACCTTTTTCAGAATATTAAAGTTAAATTTGTAATTTCTCTGTTATGTATTGAAATAGAGTTTTTCGCTTGAGGGTGGGGGATCATAGCTTAACTTTATGTTTTCAAAAGGATCCATGGACATAGTAAATTCGGGAACTAATGATTTATACCAATCAATATGCACAGAAAAAGAAATTTGTCCCTGTCAGAGGACATTTTTATTCAAGTTTTAGGAGAATATAAAGTAAACTTGTTTTGTTTATGAAATCTTTATCAAATTTTAAAAATGATATATTATGTAAATTTTTTGTGAGTATAATTTCTGGCTATATTTTGAAATTCCTTTTATTTCATATTGTGTAATGCAACTTGTAATCTTGCAAATTATGACATGTTTGAATTATATTAATGTGTCACAGAACTGGCTTAGTTGAAGAGATAACTTTTCAATGTTGTATTCGATCTAATGTTATTGAATAATTGTGATTGAATGGTATTTGGCAGGAAATTAAATTTTTTCATTACTGTTAAATGCATAAATATTTTTCCTTGCGTTTAATTTTTCTTCCTTGCAATAATACATCTTTAGGTGCCTTGTTATCTGTATGAAAATATTTTAGTGAAATAGGTTATTTGGTTCTCTCCTAGGAGAGCCCACACCCTTGGCGTGAATTACTTTGGTTGGCGATAATTGCGCCATCTTGGTAACCCTACTTTTTTAAACACTACATATGGCAACCCTAACTATTTCTAGTATTTTCGTATTTTGTGGGCGCGCATTTCAAATTTCATTTTGTTGTTGAGCTCTGGGCTGGCTGCGTGTGTGAGGGAATATACTTTAGAATTTTTTACTTTGTTGAATACGAAAGGTAAGAAAGAATTGATTGAATGGTGTATGAAGGAAGGATTCATTGCTTCGAGTTATGAATGTCCTAAATGTAATTCATGTAATGATCGGCAATAAAACGCTTTCTTCGAAATCGTACCAGCCACGCCGAATGTATGTTCGACCATTACCCCGCAGAATAAATATGGCGGCACTCACACGATCATTCGCTTAGCGATGAGACCTTTAAAGTTTTTTTAAAATCTATTACGCTGTACCCTCCACTCGGAAAAGATCAGCAGTAAGATAGTAAGTGCCAATTTTATATTTTTTATCTTAAATGTTTAATTTCTGTATTGTTTACATATATTTTCATTATGCATCCACCTTATCCAGCTATATTTCCTTGCCACCATTGTCGGGTTCGCTTGGCACCATCTTGTTCTGGCTTGGCGCTTTTTTCAGTTTGTCGCCAAGGGTGTGGGCTCTCCTAGGATTTTACCAGTTATTTTAGTTTTATAAAATAAAATAAATTTACTGATAATTTAATCTAAAAAATAGTTTACTTAGCAGACCCTATTGAAATATATAAATATTTCTTTCTTCTCAAGTTATGTTTTTCTAATTACTGTACATAAATAACATCTGATTTTGAATTACCAGTTTGACTTTCTGTATTTGTTAATTGAATGAAAATCTTGTCCTAATATATTTATCTTGATATTTATCTATATGAACATATTCTTAAAAATTTAATTACTTCAATTTTCAAATTCACCTTTTACCCTCTCGCTCTGTAGTGCTACATGTATTTTGCCCGTGGAAATCGCAGGATGCACAGCAAGAAGGTTAACTTAAATATTAGAAAAAATATATTGCTATACTAAAAGTTTATATTCCAGTAATAAATATAATTTAAATATGTATTACAATAATTATATGCAGTGAAAATTGTTTAAAACAAAACTGAGGGCACTGAAATAATTTTTGTGCAAAAAAAAATCATATATTCCACAAAATTGAGTTTATTAGAGTACATTTTATTTACATAGAATGCATTATATGCATATATTTAACAAAAACCAATTTAAAAAATAACATTCACAAGAACTAAGTGAAATTCAATACAAAAATTTCAAATTTAATTAAAAAAACATGTTGGGTGATCTAATATTTTTCTTTGCATTGTCTTTTTTAGCATCAAATTGCCAACAAATTGTTTGATGTTATTTATTTTTTTCTTCATTTCAGCATTGGAATCTACATCTAAATAACTGTATATACTCATGATATTCTTCATTTTAGAGGATGTGGGAACAAGAGTTGTATTCATTTTATTTTTGTTTCAGAATCTACATCAATGATATTTTTTTAGCTTTGAATAAACCCTAAAATGTCTTTGCCTGTCATAATTGGGGCTATTCACACATCATCTTCATCAACTGCAATGAATTCCTCTGATGATACACTAGGACAGTCCAATTGTACAGAAACTTTCTCAAACATTTCATTAAATGTCTGGTGTTTATTCATTCTCAGAAGGGAAATCTTTTCATGGTAAGTTCTAATAACCCACTACTATCATCAGTATCTAATGTATTTTGATAGTTATCACAGCATAACTTTTTCTGCATTGCAAATATTTGGATTTTTCCCCTTTTGTATTGAATTCAGAATTAAATTCACTTTAAAATGATTTTTTAGACTGTGTATTTTGGGCAACATAACATTTTCTATTAGCATATAAATTTAAAAAATGTAAGAATTTTCAAAAGTGTCTACAATTTTGACGACAACTGTATATATCATTGCTATTTAATGTATTTTTAAAAATAACAATTATATTTCATAAGTATATTATTATTGTCGTCCACATACAAAAAAAGGTTTTTCTTGTTTAATGATGCTGGTTTTTGTGCTACACCCTGTATAAGTATATTCCTTTAAATTATGGATTCTATTACTATGTGCAGTTTTTTGTGAGACATGGCTGGTATACTATCATATTAAAACTTCTAAAATTAGCATTTATTGTAAATTCCAGAAGCTTTTTAGCCTTTGAAAAGGATTATTAATTTTAATGCCTCTAATATATGCATGTTCTTTAACTAGAAAAGATACTTCTATTTTGAGTGCCTTTATATCCTTGTTTGAAAAGAATGCAATTTTACTATCATTTTGTCTTATTTTACATTAATCAGATTTAAAAGTGATATATTTTTTATTCATTTGTATATAAAATTTCTAGACATAATCAAATTTTTTTCTTTAATGTTGTGTGATTCACACACACACAACTTGTAATCATTGAAATTATTTTCTATATTTAAATGTGGCCGCGGTAGCCGAGTGGTATGGGTATCGGATCGTGGCTTGCTTTGTCACGGGTTCGAGCCCAGTACCACTAAAGACCCGCCGTGTAGGGCAGCGATGCACGTTAAATCTGTCGAGAGCGGAAACGTCCTCCCATTGGTGTGGTAGTTAGGAGAGGGGGTGCCAGCTCACAGGTGTCGTCCACGTCACTTGACCATGGTTCAAAATTACGTGGTCTATCGCCAAAAGCCCTCGTGTAGCTGAACAGTGCGACGTTAATATTCAATCAATCAATTCTACATTTAAATTCTTTTAATGTCTCAGAAATGTTCAATCTGCGATAATTTTTCAATATAATGTGTCACTATATAGAATTCAATAAGAGCAATTGAATTGAATTTTGAAGAAATTAAGTTTTTTCTTATTTTTAATTATACACTTAAACCTTTTTAGTTATTGTGAAATAAATCTGTATGTATATTTTTTTGAGAAATCAATTCCTTTACTAGTAAAAATTTAATTATAAATTAATCTAAATGTCAATTTAACAATTACTAGACTCGGATGTATTTAATTTATTATTATTATTATTACATATAGATTTTTATTGATTATGTTTAAAAGATAATTTACAATTTTAGTGGAAAACTCATTCTTTGCTTTCTATTCTTCTAAAATATAATCGCAACTTATCACTTGACATTAATTAACCCTTAGTACAAATTTAATGTGAAGGATTCCCTAGTTCAGCAATGTCAAAAAATTGATACATTTCTCTTTTTAAAAGTCTAAAATGGATTAAAAGACTTCATTCATATATCCTGAGATTTAGATTATTAACACATGAAAACACATTTAAGTCCTTGTTCTATGTTAATGATCAAAATGTTATGTATACTAATTTACATTTGCACTTCTTAAAATGTATGTGGTATTTTCTTGTGCTTATTTTTTTTCTTTCTATAAATGTAATAGCTGTAGTTGTCTTGTAATATATCTGTATCAAAATACTGTAAAGAAATAAAACTTTTAATTTTCAAACTCGGAATACATTTATAGTTAAATGTTCATAGCATAATATCAGACAATATTTAATCATAGTATATATTACATAACATTCACATCTTATATTTTAGCTATTTAATATACATACAAATAATATTATTTTTTTACTTTAAACAAGACGCTAAAGCGTAGAATTATTGGTTTCCTAGGATTTGACCATGTTTATCTAGATGCCAGAATGAATTCGGCTCTTCATTACTTTCTTAACGCCTAAAGCTACATATAGGTTGTTTGGCGACTAATTCTGGTCGCCAAAAAATTTGCTTCCGCAAGGTACCTCCTATTCTACACATTAACCAAATAATATACTAATTAAACATGCCAATATTGACTAAACATTTTTCTTTACTCCCTCTTGAATGAAACTAGTTTTATTTGTATCACTCCCTGCAAAAGTATTATGCTTCCAATTATAACTTTTATTTATCAGTATAAGAGAGTGAGATACTTGTTTGTGTCACATTGAAAGCTCCTACGAATTTGCATTAAATTTTAAAAGCCGAGAAATTGTTATCTGGGAAAAAGAATATTTAGTCTTTATTACCACTGGTATTTATGTTGTACTTGTATATATACAGTAAGACCCCACTTAATGCTGTTTCGCTTAGCGCTGTTTTGGTTTAATGCTCTTTTATTTGAATTGTAGTGTTCCCCGAAATTAGACACAGCAGTAGGCTTCCCGATATCCGAAGCAGTTTATCTGTGTTTCTTCTTTCCAGCGGTCTTATATGAACATATTTTTATCGTTTCAAACATTTGTTGATGTTATTGTAAATATAAATTTGTATAATATAACGATTGCTATAGTGACAAATATTATGGTTTTTAGTTTTTATCATGGGTGATAGTAAAAAACACAAATAAAGCAGCAAGAAAAAGGAGCAAATTTTGACAGGAGTTCAAAGGCAAGACGGGGCATTATGGATGCATCATCAACTTACCAGCAACTTCTCACAGAGCGCAAAAGGAAAACGCAAATTACATTAGATACGTTCTTGATAAAAAGGCAGAAAATTGGAAATACATAAGATACTGTATAATCTGAAATGTAAATGCACTGACTTAGAATTTTATTTATTTTTATGTTTATTAATTTATTATGTTTCTATATTGGTAAGAAATACATTTTTGTTTTATTGGTATAAAACACATAATTAATAAATTTAATGGTAAAGTACCTGGCCAATTTTCTACCCATTTTCCCCTAACCCCATTATTTACATAAGATAACCTTGTTTAACGCTGTTTCATATAACACTCATGTTGTACTGGGAGAGGATATGTTATGCAAGTTTGAAGAGAGTTTAGTTTTACAGTCATTTTTTTGTTGTTTTTCTTCAACTTATCAGATTTACAAATGATATATTTTGTATATGCAATTCCTAGTCATATTCTTAATTTCTTTTCTGTGTCATTCTTTTTCAACTTTTAATATTCTAAGTAATTTAAATATTTTATTTGAATTCTCTTGATATATTTTTTCTTAATATTAGCATAGTCAGTAAGGCAATTTTTTAATATGCTATTTCACTGTGTGGTATTGAATATGAGCAGTTCGTAGGAATTTGAAAACTTTTGAATGCGAAGTTGATTTTGTAGTACTTATTTCCCTCATGTTATAGAAATAGTATGTTTAGTTGTTTAGATCATCAGTCCTTTAACTTTTGATCACATCTGGTTCCCTTTATAAATCAGCTTGACATTGCAGACCCCAAGACTTTGAACACCGTTTACCTCGACTCCCAACACATACCTGAAAGATTTAAAGGTTCCTCTATAATCCCAAGACTGCTACTTATACTGACTTTTTTAATACTTTTTTCCTTTGAGAAAACAGTAAACATCTAATTAAAAATATTACAAAACACTAATTGAATAACTATTCAGATTGAAATAATGTTCTAGTAAAAGTTTTTAACTGAGCCAATTTAGTAACTAGTCTAGGGTGGCACATCTTTCAATTTTTTCCGAAAGCTTTTCAAAATCTGTAAAAGAGCAATATCTTAAGATCAGTAGCGCACACAGGAATTTTTCAAAGGGGGAATCCGGGGTCGAAAGTTCACCATTCTTGTATCATGCTCCTTTTCATTTTGTCAATTTTTAGGAACAAAACACAGTAAAAAAACTAATTATTGAATAAATAATGAGCATTAATTAATAAAATTAATCATTAATAACACAATTAAATTTTACATACTATGTACTTAGAATTATAATTAATCGGAAAAAATCAAGAGCTTTGGGGGCGGACCCCAGTACATTTTTTATAAATGAATCCATTTTGTTTCCAAAGTTAAAAAAAAATTTTCTGACAGTGTATTAGAAGAGTTATTTTCCCCGAGAGACATTCTTTAAACATTACTTAACAGTTATATATTGCTATAGAATATATTTGTAAGCGTAATAATTGATTAACATTAATGATACACTTATTAAATATGTTATTCAGATAATATTTTTTCTTTGCTTCTACTCTAATGAGGCTGGTTTTTGTCCCAACTTACAAAAGTATTGTCTTCAATTATCACTTTTAATACTCGATCTAAGTTTTTAAACATAGAAATTTATTACTGTTAATAATATTCTTTTGAAATGTGTCATTAAGATAATTTTTTTCGTTGATGGTACTCTAATGAGGATAGTATTTTTGTCCCATACTGTACAAAAGTAATAAAGCTTTTATTGATCAATATAAGTTTGTTAGAGACCTGGTTATCACGCTTTTTAAAACCTATTGAATTTTCCATTAAACCATAGTAATGAAAAAAATTCTTAATTTGTATACCAATAAGACTTAATGCTGTACTTAAATGACAAAAGATATTTCTATGTATAAGAGAGAATATTTTATGCAAATTTGAGGATCATGTAATTTTACAGTTATTTAACTGGGGTTTCCCCCTCCCCCTTTTTATCACATTTATGAAATATATATTTTGTATGTATAATTTTTGGATGCTGAGTTTCTTTATACTGAAGTTCTTTTTCTGTATTGTCTGATTCACATTATGATCGTACAAGTTTTTAATTCTTTTATTCAAGTTATTGTAATATGATACCGAAATAGCTTAGTTTGAGAGAATTTTTCAGTTTAGCATTTGACCATATTTTATTCAATATAAGTTCATACAGATTTCTTCTTGAACTTATTTTTGCTTTCTAATAATTATATCACTATCAGTGTCTTGATCAGTGTAAACATGCAGCACTTAAATTATTGATTTGAAGTTTAATAAATTTAGAGAATATGTTGCTAATTTAACTTTTAAGTTTTAATTTATGTTATTGAGACTATTTCAATATTTCCTCAAGTGGTGTTTTTAAAATCAATTTGTATAATCAAAATCTACTTCTACTAAGCAGGTATAATTTTTGTAATCTTTTTTAAATGTCATAGAAAAAAGGGTACCAATCTTTTCATTAAAAAGCAGTTTCTTTAAATCTGTTATGGCACATAATGTGTATTATTAAATATGTGAAATTCTTTTCATCAAATTTCTGTTCTTTGTTGTAGGTTCTTTAAAAAATTAACAGATAAAATTTCGATGGAAACGTTTTATGTTCCTCAACGTTGGAACATTTCCCAAGCACACTCAGATGTGATTATTTTTTTCAATCTCTCTGTCTCCTTTTAAATGTATCTTTTTTTTTTCTTCCTGTATCTAAGAAGTAATTTACAGTTAAAAAATATATTCTGTTTTCCATTTTTTCAAAATATGATCAAAACAGATATTTTAAAGTGAAATTATTAATAACCTTGCTCCCAGAATCTTAATGAGGGGTCTCCTCTGTAAGAAACTGCAAAATTATATATATATATTGGTAGCTTTGTAACTTGGTAACTTAAATAACATTGGAGGTGTTTTGTATGTGCAACAGATAACAGATAAATCTCACTGAAATCTTTGAGTTGTTGTCCTATTTTAATAATCAAAATATTATATACTCATCTATATACAGGTTTGAAATTTTTTTTTCTTTTAATTACCTTTTCATTTTGTAATAGTTCTAATTTTAGCTATCTTGTAATATATCGTTGTGGATATATGATAAAGAAATAAATTATTTTACTTTTACTGTTGGGAATACATTGACCCTTAAATTGTACTTTTGAATATTTCCTTCTCAACAATATTTAATTATGACATATATTACATAACAATTATATGTATTATATCATAGTGATTGAACATATATTACAAATAAAATAATGAATGATTTTTAAAAATATTTAAATTATAAATTTGTCTGTCACAGAGATAAAGTATTCTTCTCTAATGGTTCTAGTTTTATGTGTCCCGCACTCAACAAATGTATTTTCTCTTCATTCATGTCTTTTATTGTTTGATATAACTGAAATACTTGGTTTTTACAGTGTCATGTTGAAACCCCTACAAATTTGCATTCATTTTCACAAGCCATTAAAATGGAATCTTTAAAAGAAATATGTGGTTTTTATACACCACTAGTATTTATGTTGTACTTGTGTTATATAAGAATTCATGTCTCTGTTAGAGTTTTCATTATTGAAGTTTGAAGAGAGTGTGGTTTTACAGTCAGTTTATTGTTTTTCTTCATGCTACCAGATTTAAAAATTATATATATGCAAAATCATTTCAAAATATAATTCCTAGTCATATTCTGAGTTTCTCTCCCGAGTCATTGTGATTCAACTTGTAATTGTCTAAGTAATTTAAAGGTTATATTTGAATTCTCTTTGATATATTATTTCTCAAAATAGTTTGTTAGTGATTTAGTTTTTTCAATTATGTGTATTCCATTATTTGGTATTGAATATAAGGAAATTGGCAGGAATTTAGATGTGATAACTGTTAATTGCTGTTTTTCTCATATTTATTTTCCCATTCTAGAAGTGGTGTCATTTTAGTTGTCTAGCTATTTATCCAGCATGAATATATTTTGGATAAAAGTATTCATTTTTCTTCCCAAATTTAGAATATATTTTTCTCACATTTAGAATGTTAGAAAAGTTAATTTCCTTTAAAGGCATTATTTGCATAATGTGTATTCCACCACATTTATGTATATTTTATTTTATGAAAGAATATATTTTTTAAACATAAAAATTAACTACTGTTAATAGTGTAATTTTAAAATGTCATTAAGATAATTTTTTTTCATTGCTAGTACTCTAATGAGGATAGTATTTTGTCCCATGCCCTACAAAAGTAATATAGCTTTTATTGCTCAATATAAGTTTGTTAGAGACCTGGTTGTCACATTGTCTTTGTAAAACCAATTAAAATTTGCTTTAGAGCTTAGTCAATGCAAAAAATATTTGATTTTTGTGCCACTAAGATTTATGTTGTACTTAAATTACAAAAGAAGTTTATTCCATATCATGAGATATTTTACACAATTCTGAGGAGCATGTACCTCTACAGTCATTTAATTAATAAGATATATAAAATATATAATTTCATATAATTTTCTGAATTTATTCTGAAATTATACGAAATATATAATTTCCAAATTTATTCTGAAATTTTAATTTTTCCTTATTATATTTTTTTAAACTTATTTCCTGATCAGACAATATTTAATTCTGACTTATATTTTATCCAAATGATGTATATTAGATCATAGCTTTTAAATATACTTTAGAAGTAATATAAGAAATTATTTTTATGATCATCAGATCGACATGTTTTATTAATATTAAAGTATCTTCTCTAATGAGGCTAGTTTTATTTGTCCCACACATCATGAAAATGTTACCTCTTATATTATGTGGCTTTTATTACTCTATAAAAGTTAGTGCGAGACCTGTACTCTCTTATTAAAACCCATAAAAATTCCATTGCTTTTCAAAACCAATGGTATTTTAACTATTGAAAATGTTTCTATACCAATAATAATTATGTTGAACTTAAATTAAAAACTAATTCAATTCTCTGTGAGAAGACACTTGATGCTATTTTGAGGAAAATTTTTGTAGTTTTACAGTCATTTTACAGTTCTCCATCTTTTCAATTTGCAAATGTTTTGTATGTATAATTTGTAGTGTTTTTCTAAATTTCTTTCCTGAGTAATTGTAATTTAATTTCTATTCTTAGTAATTTAGAGATGAATTCTCTTAATATATTATTTCTCGGAATATATAGCTTAATCAGTAACAGTTTTTTTTTTAATTCATTATTCAACTATGTGGTATTGAATGTAAGGAATAGGTAGGAATTTTAATTTGTGACAACTGTTGAAGGCAGTGTTGTGTTCTCATACTTATTTTTCTGTAATAGAAGCAGTATCATTTTTTAATGTCTAGATATTTATCACATTGAATATATTGTTGCGGAATGAATTCATTTTGCTTCCCAAATGTAGGATATATATTTTTTTCTCATTTAAAATGTTAGAAAGTTAATTTCATTCAAAAAACATTATTTAAATAATGTATACTCCACATCAATTATATATATATTTTAAAACATATCTGTTTATTATCGTCAATAATGTGATTATTAAATAAGTCTTTCAGATGAAATATTTTTCTTTGCTTCTTCTCTAATGTGTATAGTATTTTGTCCCACACCCGCAAACGTATAATGTCTTCAGTTATGGCTTTTATTACTCAAGTTATTAATAGACCTAGTTGTCACACTGCCTTTCTTAAATCCATCAAAATTTGTTTTAAACCATATTCCTTGAAATGAAATATTTAGTTTTTAAACCACTCTAGATTTGTTATCCGCTTAAATTATAATAGAAATTCCTATATGTCTGTTAGAGGTTATTTTATGTAAGTTTGAGGAGCATTTCATTGTGCAGTCATTTTATTGTTTTTTTTAAAACTTTTTAATGAGATGCACAAAATAAATGTCTGTACTTATAATTTTTGGATTCATTCTCAAATTCTAATTTTTCCCTATTGACTGATTTGAATTCTGTTAACATAATGTCTTGGAAATAGCTCATTTTGTGAAATCACTTTTCTATGTAGTATTTGACAATGTGATATTCAGTAAGTTCATACCAATTTCCTGTTCTACTTAGTTTTACTTCCTAATAATTTTATCACTTTCAGTTGTCTTGAAATTTATCAGTATGAACATATTGCAGATAAAATAATTTTTTTAACTTGATTTATTTTAAGAAAATTTTCTGCTAAATTATTCCAAAAAATATTGTGTATGTAATTGATGCTGTAACAATATTTCTTCCAAGTTATGTTTTGAAAATCAAGGTGTGGATTCAAATATCTTACTTCTAGCAAGAAGTTTCACTTTTTGTAATTGTTAGTTTAAAAAAATGCTATCAATGTTTTGACGAAAAGTTTTTTTAAACCACTTGTGAGACGTCTTTATTTTAAATCTATTAAAGCACCTTGTATTATTCAAAGTATGAATTTCTTTTTATGACATTACTGTTCTTGTAGTACCTTTAAAACTCAACAGATAAAATTTTGATGAAAATGTTTTGTCAACCTTAGAACATTTCCCAAGCACACTGGGATGTAATAATTTTTTTTTTCTTTTTTGATTATGTCAGAAAATTTTGCCATATCAAAAGCTTAATTTAGAGTTACAGAATAAGTTAATCTTTGCTTTCCATTTTTTTCAAAAAAATATCACATCAAATCTATTAAAAAGAAATTAATAACCTTTCTCCTAGGATCTTAGTGAAGGTTCACCCCTTTTAGGTACTGTAATATATATATACCTTCACTAATATCCTAGGAGAAATATATGTATATATATTCATATACCTTTCAATAACATGATAGAAATTTAAATAGCATGAAAAAGATTTTATATG
Organism: Trichonephila clavipes; assembly: GCA_019973935.1. NCBI lineage: Eukaryota > Metazoa > Arthropoda > Arachnida > Araneae > Nephilidae > Trichonephila > Trichonephila clavipes. The sequence goes on along the minus strand of BMAU01003710.1, from coordinate 28,635 downwards.
TACAGCAGATTAAAACTGAGATAAATTTCACAATGAAGTCATTCTTCTATTTCTATAATCTAATTATTATATATATTAATTAATAGATTAATAATTGTAGTTATTAAAATGTGTTATATTTTCTTGGGCTTATTTTTTTCTTTCTATAAATTCAATGCTTTCAGTTATCTTGTAATTTATCAATGTGGAAATATTATAGAGGAATGAATTATTTTAATATTTGATTACATGTGTTTCTTTAAACTTATTTCCTTATCAGACAGTATTTAATTGTGATATATATTTCATCCAAATTAATATATTAGATAATAGCTTTTAAATACATTTTAGAAGTAATATAAAGAATTATTTTTAAGATCATCAGAAGAACATGTTTAATTAGTATTAAAATATCTTCTCTAATGAGGCAAGTTTTGTGTGTCCCACACATCGTGAAAGTATTACCTCTTCTAATATATGTGGCTTTTATTACTCAATACAAGTTAGTGTGAGACCTGCACTCTCTTTTTAAAACCCATAAAAATTCCATTACTTTTCAAAACCAAAGACATTTTAACTATTGAAAATGTTTCTATACCAGTAATATTTATGTAGTACTTAAAAAAATTAAAAACTAATTCAACTCTCTGTGAGAGGACACTTAATGCTAGTTTGAGGAGAATTGTAGTTTTACAATGAATTTTTTTTTCCTTTCATCTACAGATTTACAAAAGAAATATTTTAGAATTGTTTTGCATTTACATAAATTCTGAATATATTCTTTATTTCTTTTTATTTCATGTTGCATGATTGAACTTTTAATCATTTAAATATTATATTTGACTTAATGTTGTATGTCTGAAAAATAGCTTAGTCAATGTGAAATAACTTTTATTGTACATTTTCACTGTGTGATAATGAATATGAATAATTGGCATGAATTTCAATTGGTGGTTCCCATTGAATGGGTAATTGTGTTTACTTGTATCTTTACTATCAATAAAAAGCAACACTTTAGTTCTGTAGAAATATATCAGTATGAATATATTTTAGAGAAATCAATCCATTTTGCTCTCCATATTGAGAATAAATTTTTCTGGCACAAAGTATTTTAATAGTTATTTCCCTCAGAGGCATTATTTAAATAATTTGCATCAAAATAAGTTATATATATATAAATATAGAATAAATTTTCAAGCATAACTAATTTTCATTAACAATATATTCTTTTTGAATACCTGATTCTGGTCAAGTGTTTTCTTTACTTTTTCAGCCTGGTTACTTTTAGGAAGCCCATTCTACAGGAGTGCTGTCTCCATTTTTGTGGCTTTTACAATTCACACAAGCAGAATAAGTTATTGATAGACCTGTTTATTACACAGTCTTTTTAAAATCAATCAAAATTTGTATTAAACAATAATTTTTGGAATGGAATATTTAGTTTTTTTACCACTTTAGTTTTATTATGTGATTAAATTACAAAAGAAATTCCAATCTCTTTTAGACGATACTTTATGCAAGTTTAAGTTACATGTGTAATTCTAATGTCATTTTATTGTTGTTGTTTTTTAATCTTTTTTTATACAATATATAAAATACATATTTTGTGTATATGATTTCTGATTTTATTCTGAAATTCTGTTTTTTCCCATTGTTGGATTTGAATTATCATAACTGAATAAGTCTCGAAATGGCAGAGTGTGTGAAATAATTTTTCAACTTAGTATTTTTACAATACAGTATTCAATAAGTTGATACCAATTTCTTCCTGTACATAGTTTTGCTTACTTATGATTTTATCATTTTAAATTGTCTTGATATTTATCAGTTGGAACTTATTACAAATAAACTAATAATTTTAAATTTATAAATTTAAAGGGGATTTGCCGTTAATTTTATCAAAAAAATATTATGTATAATTGACACCATTGCAATATTTTTCATGTTTATAAAATCAAGTTACAGATTCAGATTCTTACTTCTAGCCATCAGTTATAATTTTTGTAATTGTTTGTTAAAAAAGAAAAAAAAATTGTTAAATGTTTTGACTGAAAACAAGTTTTGTTAAACTACTTGTGATAGGTCTTTATTTTACATTGATTAAGGCACTTAATTTGTATTTAAAATATGAATTTCTTTTCATGCCATAACTATTCTTTCTTGTAGGATCTTTAAAGAACAGTTGAAAAATTTAGGATGATGAAAAGCCTTTGTTTGTCAACCTCAGCATTTCCCAAGTACACTCACATGTAATTAGTTTTTTTTCTTTTATTAAGTGCATTTTTTATCTGTATGAAAAAAGGTTATTTACATTTACTGAATGATTTATTCTCTGCTTTACATTTTTCTAAAAAATAAAATATCACATTAAATCTTTCAAAGGGAAATTTTTATTATCTTTGTTCCTGGAATCTTAATGAAGGGCCATGCCTTGTAAGAAACTGTGAAATATATTTATGTATATATATATTCTGGAAACATTAGTGAAGTTTAAATAGCATGAAAGGTTTTATGTATGTACAACTAATAGAAAATGTGATAAATTTCTATTTTTATGATCTATTGCTTTAGACAGACCACTTGACTGAACATCTGCTCATGCACCGTAGCACCCATGGTCACGTAAACTGAGATGGGCAAGGTAGGCCTTGGCCCTCATGGGCTGTTGTGCCACCGAGTTTACTCTGTGATCTATGTATTATATACTAATTTTTAGTTGTAGTTATTTAAATATATGTTATATTTACTTTTACTTCTTTTTAGTCTTTAAATATAATAGTTTGTTACATTGTAATAAATCAATGTGGACACACAGATGGTAGAGAAATATTGTTTTTCCTTTTTATTATGGGAATAGATTGATTCTTAAATTTTATTTTTTAAAAATTTTTATTTACAATGTTTAATTATGATGTAATACATAACAATTATATATATTATATCATAGCTATTCAGCATACTAATCAAACATGTTGCTCATACAAAGTATTTTTCTTGAATGAGATTAGTTTTCTGTGTCCCACGTTTGGACTTCAACGATTTTTTCTTCCATGTGTTTTTCTTCTAAATTACATATTTACAATAATTTTGCTGTTTTAGATCAAATATATGTAAGGGAATTTGACAGACACACTTTTTTAATGTGATGTAATATTCATTATATGGGCTGGAATAAAAAATTGCTGCTGACATCATCAATCACAGATTCAATTCAAAAATTTTTATCAAGGGTTTATATTTTTTTCCTCCCATATTTTAACATATCTTTGTTAAATATTTCAATTTGAGTAACATAATTTGACCACTATTTTCAAGCATTTTATAACTGTCTAAGCTGTTCCTTATAAACATTCTAAACTGTAGAAAGTAGCTTGATTACATCAGCAACCTATAAAGTGTTGCAAAAGCCTAGAAAACGATTTGCCTCATAAACTTTTAATAATTAGTTTTAAAATATATTCTGTGTTGAAATTGTTTATCTCTCTCATTTTTGTCATTATTTTGTCTGTATTTTCTAAACTTTTTTCCTACATCTGTAAGCTTATGTATTTCCAAGACCATACCAAATAAATAAAATGCAATTTTTGAACACAACTTGCCTCAGTTAGAATTGCTTGGAAATATATATATATCTTTATGTTCTGTATTGACTTATTTATTAAATTTCTTTTCACAAAAATTATCAACTCGTATTATGAGTGAAATTGATTGAAATATGTTTGAAGAATATGCTATTTATATCACCATTATACAGAAATAGGTTTCTAATAATTATGTGGAATTGCATATTGAATTCAGAAATTTTATGGTGTGTGTATTTATTATATTTTTTCCCTATATTGAAGCAAGCCTTTGCAAAATCATTTGAGAATTTTAAATCTAGGATCCCATGAATACCACTCATCTGGACCCTCTAGAACAGTGCCTAGATTCCCAGGTTACAAAACTGAAGGAAGAAACCCGATAAGGTGTTACGGATGTGGGACTCCTGGAGTCATCAAGTCAAAGTGTCCTAAATGCACGAGAGCTAATGAAATGGAAACAGCAGTGAACTGTATGACGTTATTCAACTTGAATTCGAACTTGTATCCCACAAGTGTGATTGTTCTCAAAATTTTTGGAGAAAAGATTGCTGTATGTGCTGATACCAGTGCTTCCCATACCATTGCAGGTGAAAAGATGTTTAAATTCCTACAAGAGCATGATGTCACCTTTACGAACAAGAGGATTTCATTTATGATGGCTGATAGAATTCGACACACCATTATGGCTCTGAGTACTGTCGTCAACCTGTACATTGAAGGCAAAGTTATTCCTACAGAATTTCTAGTATTGCCTGATGCCAAAGGAAATAAGACTTTGCTAGGACTTGATTTCCTCAATGCAGCTGGTATCATCCTTGATGTCCAGGGTGGAAAATGGCACTTTTCCGGAAATCCTCGGAAACAGTACAAATTCTTCAAGAAGACATTAGAAGATATAACACTCAGCACATTTAAACTTCGAGAGGATGAAGGTAAAAATCTATCTCCAGAACAGGCAAGAAAAATCAATATACTCCTGGACAGAAATGAGGCATGTTTCCAACCAGGGGGAGAGCCCACGCCTTTTATTGAACACTGTATTGATATGGGTGATCACCCCCCCAATAGCAACGTCTCCCTACAGAATGAATCCCGTAAAGAAAGAGGTTTTGAGGGAACAGATTGAAGAACTGCTGAGGCAGAATGTAATTGAAGAGTGCGAGTCTCTCTCTCCCTTTGCCACACCTGTGGTACTTGTCCCTAAACCAAATGGGAAAGTACGTCTCTGTGTCGACTACAGGAAGTTGAACTCTGTTACGAAAGTGGATGCCTACCCCTTACCACGAATGGATGATCTACTGAATGAAGCAACACCAACATCCTTCATGTCAACAATTGATTTACAATCGGGCTACCATCAAGTAAAGGTTGCTGATGTTGATCAGGACAAAACTGCTTTTGTTTGTCCTTTTGGGACTTACCGCTATTTACGTATGCCCTTCGGCCTACGGAATGCTCCGGCCACCTTTCAAAGATTAATCGACAAGTTTCGAAGTGGCTTGAAAGATGTTTTCGCACTTTCTTACCTAGATGACATCATAGTCCTCTCAGAAACATTTGAGAAACATCTGGAAGGTATCGAAAAAGTTTTTGAAAGACTGTCTATCTTTAAACTTCATGCAAACCGAGATAAATGTCACTTTGCCAGTGACCGCGTGAAATATCTGGGATTCTGGATAACGAAGGATGGAATTGAAGCTGACCAAGAGAAGATCTCTGCTATTCAAAAAATTCCAGTCCCTACCAATGTGAAAGAAGTCCAATCTTTACTACAAACATGCTCTTGGTTTCGTCGATATGTCCCTAACTTTGATGACATAGCACGTCCACTTAGTAGCCTCACTAAGAAGAAAGTGCAGTGGCACTGGGGTCCTGAGCAGCAAGAATCCTTTGAGACATTGAAGATGCGCTTGATGACTCCTCCTATACTGAAGCAAGCAGATGGATCAAAACCTTTCACCATTCATACCGACGCAAGTAGTTATGCCTTGGGAGTAGTCCTTCTCCAAGGAAGTGGCCCAGATGAACATGTCATCGAGTATGCAAGTCGACTGATGATCCCAGCAGAGCAAAACTACTCCACAACCGAGCGGGAAGCCTTGGCAGTAGTGTAGGCTTTAGAGAAGTTTAGAGGTTATACGTAGAAAATCAACAAATCTTCCTCGCATCAGATCATCAACCACTCAAATAGCTGTTAAGTATAAAGTCACCTTCTGGTCGTCTGGCAAGATGGGCCTTGAAAATTCAGTCCTTCAACCTGAAGATTGATTACACCCCAGGAAAAGCTAATGTAGTAGCTGACATGCTGTCAAGACCGTCTTACACTGAAGGCGCAGCCTCTAATGTGTGTGCCATCCAGGAAGTCCAGTGATATTCGAAAGGGACAGCTGGAAGACGAAGAACTGAAGAAAATCATCGACTGCTTTGAGAGTATGGACAAAGACGAAAACTTTGCCAACTACACCAGTCGTGGATACTTAATGAACCAGGGTATCTTATATATAGGTATTCACCTGAAAGTGAAGAAGCTCTACTTGTAGTTCCTGCACAAGAACGTGAACGAATCCTTCAAGAATATCACGATGCCCCGATGGCTGGTCATTATGGTGTAGAGAACACTTACAAGAAGATATCCTCCAGATACTATTTTCAAGGTATGAAAAAGTTCATCTCAGAGTACATCAAGACTTGTCCTGAATGCAATCGTTATAAACCAAAAACCAGCAGGACTCTTGAGAACACCCGCCTGCGCACAAAGGTTCGAGATGCTGGCCATTGTGATCTTTTTGGCCTTCTTCCGGAAACTCCCGCTGGCAAGAAGTGAATCTTTATTGTAGAAGATACAAGCACCAAATGGGTAGAACTCTTTGCTCTTGCTGAAGCCACTGCTGAAAATTGTGCCAAAACACTAATCGAAGAAGTACTCCTACGATATGGTCTTCCGCGAAGACTAATAAGTGACAACGGCCCACAGTTCATAAGTGCTGTCATGCAGCTAACTTGTGACTTGCTAGAGATTACGCAAGACCTTATCGCCATCTACCACCCGCAAACAAACCCATCGGAATGTAAAAATCGTGACTTGAAGCCGAGACTAGCAATTCTGATGGGGGAAGAACATTCGGCTTGGGAGGATAAGTTACCTGTAATTCGTTTCGCAATGAATACTTCAGTATGCGACACCACTGGGCACATGGCTGCCTACTTACAGTTTGGAAGACAATTGAGAACATCGGACGATATCAGGCATGATATTCGACAAGTTATTCATAATAATAACTTTGTCCCTGAAATCACCCCATATGTCAAAAGATTTGCCAATTCCATCTTGGATGTCAAAGATAGAGTTGAGCAGAAACAAGATTGTCAGAAGGAAAACTTCGATCGACGAAGAAGAAAATATTATAAACCTGGTGACAAAGTTTGGGTGACCATTCATCCCATAAGTCGTAACAACAGGAGCAGGAAATTCATGCCCAAGAGAGAAGGTCCTTACCTCATACTCACCTTGAGATCACCAGTAACATATGAGATTGCCGACCCAGCCCACCCAGACCAAGCCCTTGGAACTTATCATGTTTCTGCCTTAAAGGACTATCAAGAACCCGAAACAAAAAGAAACACCGGATTTGTTGCTCCTCTAAGGAAAAGAGGACGCCCAAAAAAGAAATTGCCTCCTGGTTCTGAGCTGAGACGTCAACGGAACCAGAGGGGGAGTCTGTAACACACGGTTTAATTCGAAGACCAAAATGTAGATGGCGGTACTTGTAACGGAAGTGTTCCTGAGCGAAGCTCTGTATTACCGCCAGAGAGAGTTGGGAACGGAACGAGTGAACTTTACTGGTTTCGCTGTCCAATCCTGGACTATGTATTTTATTTAATTTCCCCTTATTTCCTCTAAATGTTTAACCTGTATTGTGTCTAAATGTCTGTCCATTGTAACTGTGTTGTTTTGTGTCATTAAAACTGTTTTAAATTACCCCAAGATCTTATCCATTATTTTGGTTTACCCAGTAATGACTTAAGAGAACCGTTACAATTGTAAATTTATACAAACTCCTGTTGTGAATAGTAATTTCTTTTTCCAAATTTCAACCCCCATTATTCTTGATTTATTAATTGTTATTTTTCTTCTTGTTTATCATTTTTTGAGAGCTTCTTTTTAGTTGAAAAAATAGTAGTAAAATTTAAATCTGGTTAACATAGTCTCAGAACTTTTTTAAAGTGTTTTGTATGGAAATAAAAAATATTGAATATGAATTAGAAAGTAATTATAGCTATGTCACCAATGCGAAACGTGTAAGCCATTGAAGAATAAAATATAATTTATAACTTTTTCGATTAAATGGAATGGAAACTAGATATTCCTATTTTTATCCCTCTTTTTGAAATCAAATTTTATGACTGTCTAAATTTAAACCTAAGTGTGTAAGCCTGTTTTTTCCTGAAACAATACAAGTAAATGGATAGTACTTTTGTTGTATACCTTTTTTTGAAGCATATTTCATCTAATTTTTTGGAATTGAAATATTTATTATACTTATTTATTGTATGAATATATATGTTAAATAAAATTGACATTATTTTTTCAGAGTGTTGCTCTTCATGTGAACAGATAAAGTTTCCTTTTAAGTATTGAGAATTACATATTGAGCTCAGAAATTTTATGATGTGAGTATAGTGTTTTCATTCCTTTTAAATCAACTTACCATTGCTAAACGATTTTGAATTTTAAAGAACCCACATTAAAATTTATATAGCTTAAAATGTGTGTGTTCTACATAGTCTTGTGTTGAATAATAATTTTTGATTTAAATATGTCTATATCTGATAAATTATGTTTTTTCACTTTGTCTTGATTGGCTTTCCTAAGAGATTACTTTCGAGGTTGAATATTGTTCAATATAAAAATTTTGGAATTTAAAATTGAGTAATATTGTTTCAGCATTATTTTGAAGAACTTTACACTTAATTAAAATATCTTGCATATACATTCAGAAGAGGGAGTGGAAGCAATTTGAAACATTAGATAACTGTGAGGCATGGAAGGGTAATGAAAGGATCATCTTTTTTTTAAAAAAATTTATACTAATGTTTGGTTAAATATAATTGGAAAAGAAATATTGTATTTTCCTCTTTGTTTTAATCAAGATTTCTATTTCAATTATGCCTAAATTCTTCTATTCTATCATATTCTGCAAATATTGCGAAAAAATAGGTGTTTCAAAAAGCTTTGTGCAAGGGAATGATTGTTTTTGTTTCTATTTGTTAACGTCACTATATTGCAGCAGGAGAGCTACTGTCAAGGAACCTCATAATTTTTTTATTTTGTTCTATTGACTTGAACAGCACCTGAGATGGTCCCCCTCTCCAAACCACCACCCCAATGGCAGGACTTAGAACCTTGATAGGTTTAACATGCATCAACCCCTCTACTCTGTCTGCTGTTGTTGAGTAGCACTCATGGTAGGGCAGCCTCCAGTTTCTAACTATAACCACTAGACTTCCTACATTTTCCATTACTATACAATATATTTCTACTAAGTTATAAATTTACATATTTCTAAAAAATTTTCTGTATTAGATAAAATATTTTGTCAGGTGCATTTAGCAAACATTTTTTTAATGTAACATAGTATTCACAATTAATACTGATGAGAAATTGTTGGTGATGAAATCTTAAATAGCAGATTTAATTCAAAACTTATTTTAAGTGTTTATAGTTTTCTCTCCCATATTTTATCAAATTTTTACTGAACCATTTTCTAAAGGTATATTTCAAGAATTCAATATAGGTAATATTTCACACTCAGTATTATCTTTTCACCTGTATATTTCACCTGTATTCACTGACACATTAGAAAAGTGTCAGTGGAATTCTCTTTTACATATATTTGATCTAAAACAGCAGAATTATTGTAAATATGATATTCCCTTGGTTAAATTCTTCAAGTCAACTGCAATTCCATGTATATATTAGAATCTTCCTCTTTCAAAAGGGAAACATGAATGAAACATTCTTTAACAACATTTTTTCAATTATGAAAACATTTATACATTAAAAATGACTTTTAATTGTATATCAATATATAAGATGAATGAAATATTTAAAAACACTTCTAACTGAGGGAAGCTATTCAAATCAAGCATTCTATTTGCTTGAATAGTTTTAAGAATACATATAAGCTTACAGATTGAGGAGAAATCCAGATTATTCATACAGAATACTGACTTAAAAAGCAGGGATAAATTTGGAATAACATGCTACGATCAAATTAAGCATGATATACCTTAAAATTAACTATATACAAAAATTAGGGGGGCATTACCTTATATTATTCTGCAATGCACTATAGGTTTTGCAGAATATTATGTGCTGGAATATAAAAATTTGCTAATGAAATCACATGAATCATAAATTCAAATGGATACTTTTTATCAAGGGTTTATATTTTTTCCCCATATTTTAACATATCTTTGTTAAATATTTTAAACTCCATAACATAATTTCACCACTATTTTCAAGCAATTTATAACTGACTTATCTGTCCCTGATAAACAGTCTAAACATTAGAAAGTAGCTTGACCTCATCAGCAACCTATAATGCACTGCACAATTCTAGAAAATGACCCTGCCTCATAAAATTTTATAATTAATTTTAAAATATATTCTGTGTATTGAAAGTGCTTATTTTTCATTTTATATCAATATTCTGCCTGTATTTTCTGGATTTGTCCTAAATCTATGTAAGCTTATGCAATATCGAGTAAATTGAATGCAATTTTTCTACATGTGTCATCTGTTAGAATTGCTTGGAAATATATATCTTATGTTCTGTATACACGTTATTATTTATTAAATTTCTTTTCACCAAAATTAATACATTTTATGAGTGAAATAGATCAAAATATATATGTTTGAAAAATGTGCTATTCATATCACCATTATACAGAAATAGTTTGCTAATAACTGTGTGGCATTCCATAGTGAATTGATGAATTTTATGGTCTGTGTTTTTAATATATTTTACCGCCCCAGGGCTGCGGTAGCCCAGGGGTCAAGGTATCGGATCATGGCAGGCATGTCACGAGTTCAAACCCAGTACCACTAAAGACCCGCTGTGTAGGGCAATGATGCACGTGAAATCTGTTCAGACATGAAACCTCCTCCCGTTGGTGTGGTGTTTTAGTTAGGAGAGGGGGTGCCAGCTCGGTGTCATCCACGTCACTTGGCCTTGATTAGGAATTACGTGGTCAGTTGCCAAAACCCCTCATGTAGCTGAACAGTGCAACGTTAATGTTCACTCACTCACTCCCCCTCCCCAGTTTAAGAAGCCTTTGGAAAATCATTTCAGAATTTTAAAAAAATCTGCTTCAAAATCAATTATGAATTTATACAGACTCTGTTGTGAATAGTGTGAAACCTTTAAAGTGGGGGAAAGGATTTTGGAAAAGTATGTCTCAAACGCTTTTGAAGTTCTTTCTTGAATTCAAGAAAAAATGTGTTTTGCGTTTGTGAAGCATCTTTGGCTGGCAGGATTTTCTGTGCATAATGCTTAAAGGTTTAAAATAACAGGAATTTGCATTAGGAAGGGGAGTGAGAAGTAATTTGAAATGCAAGACAAATGTGAGGCATGGAAAAGAAAGGAAAAATCATCCTTTTTTTACGAAAAACTTTTAATAATAGTCGGATAAATATAATTCAAAAAGAAATTTTATAATGTTTTTTTTTAAAAAATCAAGATTTCTATTTGAATTATTTCCAAATTTGTATGCATGTTTATTCTGTAAATATTGCAAATAAACAGAAAGTGTGTATCGAATGGCTTCCCTCATGGGAGTGAGCATTAACTTTGCACTGTACAAAAACATGAGTTATTGGCAACAAGTCTCATAAGTTTGTTCCTCGGTCAAGAGACTTGGACCTTATATAGTTGGAACGCCCCTTTCCTTATGTACCTTAGATGAAATATTTGGCAAGCACTGTTTTAATTTAGCTTGGTATTCATATTTAGTATTGATGAAAAAAATATATTGCTAATGAAATCATGAATAGCAGATCTAATTCAAAACTTTTATCAAGGGCTTATATTGTTTTTTTTTTTATACTTAAACAAATCTTTTTTCTTGAGTTATTTTTGAAGAATATTATCTACAAACTGTTTCAAACTCATTAATATTGTTTCACCACAATTTTCAAGCATTTTATAATGGATTAAGCTATTTCTAATAAACATTCTGAACAGAAAAAATTCATGTATGTCGGATACCTATAATACGTCTCACAATACCCCAGGATATAATGAAGCCCCGAACATTTTTATTATTAAAGTTATATCATGTTTAATTAAGTTGAAGCAAGGTATTCCAAATTTATCTCTGCCTTTTATGTCATTATTCTGTTAGAATTTTTTGGGTTTGCCCTATATATGTAAGTGTATATGTATTCCCCAAACAATGCTAATGAATACAGTGCATATTTTGTTTAGCTTCCCTCTGTTGGAAGTTTGCTTGGAAATATATTTCATTAATTTGTTATATTGATATATTAATTAAAATTCTTTTTTTTAAATACATAAGCATATTTTCATTACTGAGAAAAACATTTATAAGGAAAGTTTTTTTCATATTCCGTATTTGAAAGAGAAAGGTTTCTCATTAAAATCTGGAATTGTATATTGAACTAAGAAATTTAACCTAGCAAGTATATATAAATATTTTTGATGTATATATTTTTAAAAAGCCTTTCATTTATTTATATAATCCACACAAAATTTTAAGTAGCTGAAATTGTGTGAATTTCTACATAGTCGAGTGTTGAATAGTAATTTATGTTTAAAATGTTAACTTTACTGTCCTATTTTTTTTCTCCTTGCCTTCAGCTTGATTTCTTTCTTGGAATCTTATTTTATGTAAAACATTTTTGTATTATTAAATTCAAAATTTTAAATATCAGTGTCACAGATTCACTATTAGTTTGAAGTATTTTATTTATAATTTAAATGCCTAAATGTATTTGATTACATCAGAGAATTGTGAAACCTTGAAATGTAATGAAAGGATAATCTATTTCCTACATTTCTTAAAATTTTGTGTTTGTTTAAATATATTTGAAAGATGAAATGTTGTTTCTTTCCCATTTTTTTAATGAAAAATCCAATTTTCTCCTTAATTTGTATTAAGTATTCTTTAAGCATTACAAATCAGTAAAGGGTGTTTTTGGATTAACTTCCATCATAACTATATATTTACATATTTATGATAATTTTTTTTTATTTTAAGATAAAATATATCTAAAGGGCATTTGACAGATACTTTTTTAAATGTAAAGTTCTATTCATAATATGCACTTGGGAAAAGAATTCCTGATGAAATCATGTAGCACAGTTTCAATTCTAAACTTTATATTAAGTGTTTATATTACTTTAACATATCTTTATTAAAAATTTCAAAATCAGTAACGTAATTTCATCGCTATTATCAAGCATCTTATAAATGATTTAGCTGTCTCTAATCAACATTCTGAAAGTAGCTTGACTATACATCAAAAACCTATAATGCATTGCACCAGTGCCAGAATATAATCATGCACCTTTAATTTTTCATATTCAGTTTTAAAATATACTTTGTTTATTTAAATTGTCACAAGATATTTCAAAATTATCCTTTTTCATGTCATTATTCTGTTTATAATTTCTGGATCTGTCCTAAATCTGTAAGCTTATCTATTTCCAAAACAGTAAGGTAAACATTGTGCTTTTTTTGTATAGGCTCTTCCAATTAGAATTGTTTGGAAGTATATTTCTTTTAATTTTTTGTATTGGCATATTAAATTTTTTTCAGAAAAATTATTAATGCTTATTATGAGTGAAATTGATCGAAATATGTTTCAAGAATGCACCATTCATATTACCATTTTAAGAAAATAGGTTGCTAATAATTATGTGCTAATAATTATGTATTCACAATAATTATGTTATTACATATTGAATTCAATAACTTTTATGGTGTGCATTCAATGTTTCTACTTCATAGATAAACATGCCTTTATAAAACTGTTTCAGAATTTTAAAAAATCCCCAATAAAAATTTTGCTGTTATGTTGTAAAGAAATTTTTATTCCAAATTTCAGTTTCTCTAAAATAATTCTTGATATAACAATTATTATCTCTTTGTCTTGTTTCCATCTTTTAGAGTAAAAATGTCAGTTTTAAATTGTTAATATTTGAACACTGAGTTAGTTTCATTACTCTATTAAATTGTTTTACATGTATTTAAAACATTTTGAATCTGAATTACAAAAGGAGAAAAATGGTTTCACCGCATGAGAAACGTGTTAGGCATTGGAAGATAAAAAAATTATAGTTCTCATGTAATCTTGTTTTTAAAAAAATTCATAATTAATTTTTTCACTACATATAATGGAAACAAAAATTTTCTAACTTTATGGATTTGGCCTAAATGTGTAAGGCTGTTTTCCTAAAACAATACAAGTAAATAAAAAGGCATTTTTGTTGTATAGCATTGCTCAAGTACAAGTGCTTTTAAGCTTATTTTATCTTATGTATGAATTGGTGTATTTATCATAATTCTTGTTTATTATATGAATATATGTCTGAAATGAAATTGTCAAAAAAAAAAAAAAAAAAATTTCGAGTATTTCTATTCATATGATTCACATAAAAGGGAAAAGTTTGCTTTTTATGCAACTGGATTTACTTATTGAACTTAAAAATTCTATCCAGTTAATGAAATATTTTTTCCCTTTAAATTAACATACCTTTGCTAAATAGTGTTTGAATTTTATAAAAAAAACTACATTAATGTTTATGTAGTGAAAATTGAGAATTGTTACATATTTTGTATTGAATAATAATTTTAATTTTAAATTAGGTTGTAACTATCAATTTAGGTTTTCAGAGAGATTAATTTAGAAGTTGAAAATTTTTTAGCATAAAAATATATATTAAATTTAAAATTGCGGAACATAGTATGAGCATTAATTGAAGTATTTTATACATAATGAAAATATCTTGAATATGCATTCAAAATGGGTTAGAGAAAGTAATTTGAACAAGCAAGTGTGAGGCATTGGAAAATAAAGAATGGATGATCCTTTTTTTAAAAAATATTATAATTAAGTTTGGTTAAATATAGTTGAACAAATATATATTTTTTTTAATCAGGATTTTTATTGGAATTACTCCTAAATTTGTTATTTTTTGTTATTCTATACCTATTGCAGATAAATTGAAGGTGTGTGTTAAATAGCTTCCCTCAATGGTGCGAGTCTTTATTAATGAATCACTATAAAGCAACACAAAGGTTATTGGCAAAGGACCTCGTAGTTTTGTATCTTGAATAAATCCTGATCTGTGGCACTTCCTACTTCAAAGTACCCTACTGCACTAATGAGAGGTCTTTAAGCTACAACAGGTTTAACTTGCATCAGCACCTCTACACAGCAGGGTGGCCACGGTAGCCGAGTATTATAGGTATCGGATCGTGGTTTGCCTTGTCACGAGTTCAAGCTCAGTACCACTAAAGACCTGCCATGTAGGGCAGCGATGCACATTAAACCTGTTGAGAGCTGAAACGTCCTCCCGTTGGTGTGGTGTGGTGTGATGGTTAGGAGAGGGGGTGCCAGCTCAGGTGTAGTCCACGTCACTTGACTATGGTTCAAAATTACGTGGTCCGTCACAAAAAGCCCTCGTGCAGCTGAACGCTGCAACGTTAATATTCAATCAATCTGCACTGCGAGTGTTTAGTGTTAGTAGGGCTGGAACTCTTGAGACGGCAACCACAAGTTCATTACCGTAAGGTCTAGACTTCCCTCAATTTTCATTACTGTACAACATATTTCTGGTGTCTTTCCTATATTAGATGAAATATTTGGCCTGTGGCATTTGGCAATTACCTTTTTAATGTAGCTTAGTATTCATATTTAGTACTGATAAAGAATATTGCTGATAAAATCATGAATAGATGTAATTCAAAACTTTTATCAGGGCTTATATTTTTTGGCTCATGCTTTAACAAATCTTTTTGTAAAGGTATGTTTCAATCTGATTAACATCATTTCACCACTATTTTCAAGCATTTTATAAGTAATTTAAGTGTCCCTAATTAACATTTTGAATAGAAGAAAGTTTTTTCATAGATCAGAAACCTTTAATTTTTTGCAGAATACTTCAAGATAATTATGCCCTAAAATGTTTTATAATTAATTTTAAGTTATCAAGTTTAAAAAAATTGAAGCAAGGTATTCTAAATTTATCCCTCCTTTCCTTGTCATTATTCTGTGTATATTTTTTATAACTGTCCCAATTCTGTAATCTTATGTGTATTCCAAAAACAATACAACTAAACAGAATGATTAATTTGTAAAACTACTGTGTTAAAAGTTGTTTGGAAATTTATCTCATTAATCTATTATATAGAAAGATTTATTTAAGTTCTTTAATATATAAATATATATTCATAATTGAGAAAAAGAATTTATGAAGAATATTTTATTCCTATTTCCCACTTGAAAATGAAAGGTTTCTTATGTATATCTGGGTTTGAATATTGAATTCAGGAATTTAAACAAGCAGGTATATAAATAATATTTTTTATGCATACATTTTATAAACATGCTTTTCCATTATTTTATATAATTTGCACTAAATTTTAAGTAGCCCAAATATTGTGAATTTCTACATAGTTTAATGTTGAATAATAGTTTGTTTTAAATTTCGACTCTATCAACCTCCCCCCCACCCCCTGCCTTATTTTCTGCTTGATTTTTTTCTTGAGTGTTATTTTATGTAAAAAAATTGTATTTTTAAATTCAAAATTTAAAACTCAGTATCACTGACTGCTATTTTGAAATATTTAATTTATAATTTAAATATCTGGAATGTGTATTCAGAAAAGAGGACCCTGTGGAGTGTAATAAAAAGGTAGTCTTTTTCCAGAAATTTATAAAATTTTATTTACTCATATGTATTTGAAAGAAATGGCATGTCTATTTCCCATTTGTTAATAAAATTTTCTATTTGAATTGCTCACAAATTTGTACTATTATAATTGAAACATTAGACATCAATTAAAGGTGTTTTTTTACTAACTTTAATAAATGATAAGGAAGTAACTTTAGTTCAGGTGTTTTTAACCAGGGCTATTCTTTTCGAAAGTTTTCTTTCTTTCTTTTTCTTTTTTTCGGCAGTACCTAAATTTTTGGTGAAAAGAAATGTATTTCTTCTAAATTATATATTTACAAATTTATAATAAGTTTACTTCTTTGGATAAAATTTATGTAAATGGCATTTGACAAACCTTTTTAATACAATATACTATTCATATTATGCACTGGAAAAGAAAACTGAATCTCAGATTCAATTCAAAATTTTTTTTAAGAGTTTATATTTTTCATCACCCCATATTTTAATATATTCTGTTAAAAATTTCAAACTCAGTAACATATTTTTGCTATTTTGAAGCATTTTATGACTGATTAAGCTGTTTCCAATAAATATTCTGAACAGAAGAAAGTAACTTCATCAGAAAATTAAAATATGTTGCACAATACTAGAAGATAATCATGCCTCCCCATATATCTATGTTTACTTACACCAATGCCAGATTTATTCCCCTCAGGGGGCTCACCTTCTTTAGGTGAGTACGGGTTTCACGCTCCCGAGGTGCCCTAGTGATCTTTTCCCCACAGAGTTTACTCTCTTTGGTAAACAGGGGTGTCACAACCCCGGTATCCTAGTGCTCCTTATCTATTTTCGGCCGTCTTTCTTGCCATTTAAATTAACCTTTTTTTCTTTTCACGTTCAGACCACAGATGAGCATTTTGTACATAAATAAGAATAGAAATCAGGGTGTCACAACCCCGGGGTATCCTAGTGCTCCTTATCTATTTTCGGCCGTCTTTCTTGCCATTTAAATTAACCTTTTTTTCTTTTCACGTTCAGACCACAGATGAGCATTTTGTACATAAATAAGAATAGAAATCAAAATTTCCTAAATTTTGATTAATCTATACAACTCTTTATTACTAACATAGTTTTTTTTCATTTTGTAATGCGTTAAATTGGTTTCTTTTTGATACTAATTTTTATATTTTCTGATTTCAGCATTCTGTTTGTGTTTTACTAACACCGTTGGTTTTTCCGACCTGCATGTTTGCCATGTGCGGCGTCCCGTAAGGAGGAAAATGGTGTCCTGGGAATACCTTTGGCCCACGCTTCAGAGTAGAGGGGTGGCAGGAGTGAGCCCGCTCCTGTCAATTGGCTGGTGGTACCTCTCTTCGGTGTCCCCGAAGAGACACTGCTCTAGGGTTAGTGCTGCAGATAAGGGATGTTGGGTTTACCCGTTGGATCCTCGCCCTGATGCTGTAGTACTATATTCTGGGTGTACTCCAATTAAGCGCCGTGCCTGGTATTTGCCAGATGACCGGCACACTGCCTCCCTTGTTGGACTCCACACCAGGTGGAGTGACACCAGAACGAAGATGTTTACGCGTACATATGGATCCAATGCTGCTGTGTCCGGGTAAAGGCCTTGTTTTACCCACACCCAACGTTGATGGAATTTCAGAACATATTAGATTTTTATTACTTGTTCTTCCAAATGATGAAATGTCCAATCACCTTTTGCTGTTCACAAAGCCCTTATTGGAATAGGTGGTGAACTTAAGTCCGTAAAACGTTTACGTTCCAGGGATCTACTAATTGAAACTAATTCCGCTATTCAAACAAAGTCTTTTCTCCTCGCCAAAACCTTTTTAAACTCGCCTTTAATTGTAACTGCGTAAATCTCTTAACTCTTGCAGAGGTGTTATTTCAGAACCTGACTTGTTGACCACTTCTGAATCTGAAATTCTTGAAGGATTTTCAGATCAGGGTGTGATTCAGGTCAGAAGAATTACAATAAAAAAGAATACTACAGTTTTTCCTACAAAGCATTTTATTTTAACATTTAATAGCCTGAATTTACCTACTTCAATTAAAGCTGAATATCTTGATTGCATAATTCGTCCATACATTCCGAATCCTCTGCGCTGTTTTAAATGCCAGAGGTTTGGACATTCACGCAAACTTCTTGCTGCGGACAATTGATTTGCTCTAGATGTGCGTCTGTTCTGCATTCTTCCACAGACTGTACTCTAGGGCCGAAGTGTATCAACTGTTCAGAACCCCATCCGTCCGATTCCAGATTTTGCCCAAAATGGAAAATAGAAAAACAGATTCTCTCAGAAAATAAAAACAAATAAAAATCTCTCTTATCCAGAAGCCCACAAACTAATAGTTCCACAGAAAACACAAACATATGCCCAGTTTGTTAAAACTTTAACAACTTCCACTGCTACTCAAACAGATGACAAAATAACACAAATTATATGCCCACCTCTAAAGTTGCTTCAGCGTGTACCAAAACTTCTTCCTCTGTCCTTGCAGTTTCAACATCATTAACTCAAGCAAACCTCTTGATGTCTACATCTTCAACAGCAGCTTCTATTTCTGAGACTCAAACACCTATTCCTACGTCTATTCTTGTCCCTCCATCAATCTTATCACGTGATCAAAGTTCCTCTTCTGCACCTGCTACAATTCAGGATATAAAAGAAAATTGTAAGCGAAAGAAGAGAAAAAATCCAGTAAAAACAACAAATCAACCTGAAATAGAAATAAAATTGGCACCACACAAAAGTTTACCCATACACTATTCCTTGGGCAAAGATATCATAGAGCAGAGGCCGGCAACGCGGCGCCCTTCAATAAATTTTAGTGCGTCCTTAAACTATTGTTAATTTAGACAAGAAATTCAAAACGTAAATTTTAAAATTCCTAGAATCTACTGTACGTCAACGGTGATGCGCTTACACGTTGAACTGAAATCAACTGAGCAATCATGTCAGTACACAAGAGAGCAGAGATCCAAAGAGTTTGTCACAGGTTTATGCCGTCCCTATTATGGACTGATCGAAAAGAAAACGTACTTATTATATTTCAATGCCGAGTGGGTAGAAGAATTTTTTTTCATCGAATACAACGGTAAATGCGTATGTTTACTATGTAATAAGAGCGTTGCGTTGCTTAAAAAAAGTAACATAGGAAGACATTTAAAAGTTTACATGGCAAATTTAATTCTGAGTATCCATTGAAATCAGAACTACGTAAAAGGAAAATGCTATCCTTAAAATCGTCAATTACAAAGCAACAAAGTATTTTTTCAAAAACCAAACAGCAATCGAAAGCAGCAACCGTAGCATCGATTAAAGTTGCACATTTACTGGCAAAGAAGAAAAACCTTTATTGACGCGGAAATAATGAAAGAAGCTATGCTATATAGTAGCGGCTGATTCTCTTTTGACGACTTCAAAGACAAGACGGAAATATTGGAAGCTATTAACATGTTACAATTATCAGCTAGAGCTGCAGCAAGAAAAATCGAATTAATAGCAAGCAATTTGGAAGCAAAATTAGCAAATGATGTGGAGACCTGTGAATTTTTTTCGATATAACTGGATGAATCAACTGATGCAGTCGATACAGCACAATTGGCAATATCCGTTAAAATGGTGTTTGATGACTTCTCAACAAAAGAAGAATTTTTGAAAATTCTTCCATTAACAGCACATACCGAATGAAAGGACATATTTTCATTTTTCAAAAAGTTTGCAATTGAAAATAAGTTACCATTACAAAAATTATCATCAATTACTACAGATGGTGCACGAGCAATGACTGGTAAGGAAAACGGTTTTATTGGTTTATGAAGAAAATATCTTTTATTTCCTAAATTTATTGCGTATCATTGTCTTATTCACCAAGAAATGTTATTTGCAAAAACAATTTTAACCACATTATGTCAATTGTTACCAAATTATTAATTCGATTAAAGCTAAAGCGACACAACACAGGTTGTTCAAATTATTTTTAGAGAATGAAAACACTGAACTTAAAGACTTACTTCATACTGAAGTGAGGTGGCTCACTCGTGGTAAAGTTCTTGAATGCTTCCTTTTACCTCAAGTAAAAGAATTTGTTGCTTCGAAAAACAAGGTTTACGAAGAATTGGAAAATAAAAAAAATAGCAGTCGTGGGACTGCCGATAGAAGTGAAAACGGAACTATTAAGTTGAGAGTAATTAAAACTATATGCAAAAATTATATGAAATTTTTTATGTTTTATTTATTAGTTACATATGATGGGTTAAACAAATCATGAACAAAATATAAATACAAAGTGGTTGAAAAAATAATTAATATACAATTATCTTAATTATACATAGTATTTATATTTACAGAATTTCAATGAATTCAAGTTTGATCATTATTTTCATTATTTACATCATTGTCATCATTAATTTCGACAATACTTAGATTATCTGTTCGTTCAATCATTTCATTGTATTCTAAAAAAGATACAATAGGTTTATGGTAACTGTGAAATAAGAAATAAAAATGTTTGATTGAAATTTATCTAAATATCGTATAAAAACAGCATCGATAGTCGTTTTATACTTTGTTGTACTGACTTTTCGATCATTAGACATAGTCAAACCTAATGTTTCATTCAAAAATTCAATTAATGATAAATTTTTGTCATCTGCGAAGTTAATATTAAAGTCTCCGCTTAATATCATAGGTATGTCGTCAAATTTTTCGCCAAATCTTTTTTCGAGTAATTCAGAATCTTCTTTTGTGTAAATCATTAAATTTTCGAATAAAAATTGTTCTATCTGTTGCATAGATTTTTCAGGAGATATATAAACAGCAACCATTAAAATGTATTGTCCATTTTCAGAATTGCAACGAGCAACGCATATTTCGCCTATGTCTGAAACATTAACACCAATCCCTCTAGTGAATTTAGTGTGGATGTCCATGTATGAAGTGACAATGTGTGATGTATCTTGTGTATGTTGATAAATAGCTACTCCTGCTGCTGGAACTTCAGGCCTTTTATAACTTGCAACAAAATTGAAATCTGGAATATGAATTGGTTCTTCATTTTTCATACGAGTTTCTGACAAAAGTAAAACATTTGATTTTTTACAATAGCATCGTTTTTTAGATCAGTTACATGTGCATGTAAACTTTGGCAATTGAATGAAAATATAGATAATCCTTTCTTGTTAGAAATGAATTCAAGAAAAGTTTGGGTGACTGTTTGTAGTGTATTGTTTTTCAATCTTTTTAATTCTAATGTTAGATCTTCTCGATGACTTGTTGATCTCTTAAGATGTTTATCTGATTCTGAAGCATTTAAAGGTATTCCTGATCTACCAATCCAAAATTTCCAGCTGTCTTCAGTATTTTCTTTAGTAACCATAAATAAACCTTCAATCTTCGTCACTCTGGATAAAGCTACGTATACCAATTCTATAGGATGTTTGCGATCATATTCGTAAACAATAGCATCATAAGTACCTCCCTGTGATTTGTGAATCGTCATTGCCAAGTGAGTGAGTTAATATTAACGTCGCACTGTTCAGCTACACGAGGGCTTTTGGCGACGGACCACGTAATTTTGAACCATGGTCAAGTGACGTGGACGACACCTGAGCTGGCACCCCCCCTCTCCTAACTACCACACCACACCAATGGGAGGACGTTTCAGCTCTCGACAGATTTAACGTGCATCGCTGCCCTACACGGCGGGTCTTTAGTGGTACTGGGATCGAACTCATGACATGCCTGCCATGGTTGGATACCTTAACCACTGGGCTACCGCAGCCCCATCGTCATTGCCAAAGCAGAAACAAGTGGAAAATGTTTTCGTTTCGCTATTATGGTTTTATTATTATTGAGTGCTACTGATGATGTTTGAGAAGTGATGGGCACAGCATCATCATCAAGATTGAGGCGTGCACTGAGATTTCTTAATTTTGTAGCTTGTTTTCGTCCACATGATTTTGGAAATTTTAACCAAATTCTTATAATATCACCATTCTCATCTCTCTCTACATGATACAATTATCCAAAAGCGTCCAACGCGCACATAATACAGTCAGAAATAGTCGATGTATTAGTGTATACGTGTACACAGGCTACTGCGCGTGCGCTAGTCTGGCTCTCCATAGCTATAGATATACTATTATCATTAGCATGTCGGTGACGCGAACCGAGGATTTTACCCTCTACCAAAACGCTCAACGCGACTAAAGAAGTTTTCACTTCAACAAAGCACGTATTTTATATCTAACAAATTACACAAACAAACAATAACTTCGTAAAATTGAATTTTACAATAAATGAACATATTTCATAAAATCTAAAATTATTATAACATTTTTTTAATTTTCCAATTTTAAAATCCACGAAAAAATTTTATCAAATAACTAGAAATCTATTTTACCACGCTAGTAAGATAAATCTTATACCGTAATAATACTCATTTCATGATGAAGAGGTTAAATATTAAAAACATAATTAAAATGAATAATGCTAAATTTTAAATACAAATATTCGTACAAATATTAAAAATGTTTAAAAATATATTCGTTGTTTTCATTATTCATTTATCTGTATAAAAATATTAATATGTTTCATACTCACTTTTATACTGAAGTCAATGAATTTAAATTCAATAAATAAACAGTAATCCTTCAATTAAATAATTACAATAATAGTCAAATTAAAAATTCACTTAAATAAACAAAATCCAGTACACACAAGTTGAACTTCCCACGTGGTCAATTTAACTTTACTTATGTATATAACTACACTCTAATACTTAATGTACAACGCGTCACATTTACAATTACAGATGCACTGCTACTATAACGTATTGGTGACGTGACTCACAAAATTATACTTATCCAAAAAGCGTCCAACGCGCACATAATACAGTCAGAAATAGTCGATGTATTAGTGTATACGTGTACACAGGCTACTGCGCGTGCGCTAGTCTGGCTCTCCATAGCATGTCGGTGACGCGAAACGAGGATTTTACCCTCTACCAAAACGCTCAACGCGACTAAAGAAGTTTTATCTTCAAAAATTGGTTGTTGGATCTTGGATTTTTGGTAGATATGATGATGAAGTTAAATGAATTAAATTTAAAACTGCAGGGGAAGAATTCCCATATTGCTGATATGATTAGAGCAGTTAATTCTTTCAAATGTAAGTTGGAATTGTTAAAAGCGCATTTGTTGAAAAATTCCTTGTCTCACTTTCCAAGTGTCAAACGAATAATTGAAATTTTAAATTTGAGTGTTGATGAATTTGACACTGCATCATACATAAAAACCATTGATACATTATTAATCGATTTTTCGTCAAGATTTTTTACCATTGGAATCAGTAATTCCATTTTTCGTCAATCCATTCAATGTTTATGAATCTGATTTGCCTACCAAAATTTCAAATTATTTTGATGTTACTAACATGCAGGACTTAGAAATGGAAAGAATTAATTTGCAAAATGATATTGTTTTAAAAATCACATTATGTTGATAAATCAATTTGGAAATTAGTTACTGAGGAAAGTTTTCCTATTTTGAGAAAATGCACTCTAAAAATATTTTCATACTGTGGAACTACCTGTAATCGCGCGTGAAGCCCTGTTTTCAACTATGACATATTTAAAATCTAAATATTGATCACAGCTTACGGATGCACATTATAACTGTTTAAGAGTGGGTAATTCGTCGTATATGATTGATTATGAAAAAATTGCAGATGATATGGCAACCCAAATATCCCATTAAAATAATTTATATAAAAAATATGTCATTGCTCTTGCCACCATCATTAATATACTTACAAGCATTCTTCTGTATTTATGTAAGATTAATAATAACCTTGTTCTGTAATTAAATTTATAAATTATAAAATTAATAAATGAACATGTTTAATAAATATGAATATAATTTTTATATATTTGTTAGGTCAAAAAATAGTTGGCGCCCACCAAGAATTTTTAATTTAGTATTTCACTCTTTGCATTAAAAACGTTGCCAACCTCTGTCATAGAGTAAGCGGATGAATACGTCTTACTGGAATATTGGATAAAATATCACAAGAAATATTTAAATACGTCACAGAAATAGTAAAAACTAATATTTAGTTATAAAACTTTGATTATTTAAACGTTTACTGTAAAATCACTATTTTCAGCTATTTTAACACTATATGTTATTTTATGTTGTCTAATTTGGTGGAGATTTTATCATAATACAATTTTTATATTTGATTTATATTTCACCATTTATTAAAACCTCTTGTCCCTAACTCACTTTTGAATTTTATCATGTGTTTTAATATTTTAACAAATGTTTGGCACAGCATAGCCAAAATTGGCTCTTGTGCCATTAAACCCTACACTCACAGCCAGATTTATTCCAAGTTTATCCCTCCTTTTTTATGTCATTATTCTGTCTGTATTTCATGGATTTGTCCTAAACCTATAAGCTTATGTATTTCCGAAAAAATTCAAGCAAATAGAATATGTGTAGAATTATATAATTTCCCTTAGTTCTCTGTCTTTGTATAGACATATTTATTAAATATCTTTTTTAAAATTATAAATGCATATTATGAGTGAAATTGATGAAAAACGTATTATTCATATTACAACTTGTGAAAATAATAGGTTGCTAATAATTATGCTGCATTTCATATTGAATTTAAAAAATTTTATTGTTTGTGTATTCAGTGTTTCTTGCCCCATATATAAACATGCCTTTGTAAAACCATTGATGACTTTTTATTAGGAAGTCCACATTAAAAATTATTCTGCTGTGGTCTAAAGAAATTTTTATTCCAAATTTCTGTTTCACCCAAATAATTCTTGATTTACTAATTATTATTTCTCTTTATCCAGTTCTATTTTTGAAAGCTTATTTTTAGTCTAAAAAATGTTAAATATTCATGAATTGTGAATTTAAACTAACATTGTCCCACCACTCTATTAAAAGTGTTAACCCAATGATACCCCATTGTGTCACATGTCTTTACTTCAGTTTCAAAGATAGCAATCTGATTTTTAACCATTTTTAGGTCAACTTACTTTTGTGAAAGTCTTTTTTTGTTGATAAATTACATAGTAATAGATTGGAAACAGATTGAATAAAAACTCAGTGATATATATTATCATTCAACACTTAGATGTTCCTCCACATTAACTGTGCTTAATCCTTTCGCAGCGACCATTGAGTTGAAGTAGTGTCAAAATAACTGTTTACACATGACTGTTGTTGTACAGTATTTAGTTTTCCTCAGAAGTTTTTAAATTATTTTCTTAAGCTGGTCTCTTTCTATCATTAGAGTAATATTTCACAATAAAATCAAAATTGTGGCAAGGGAAAAGTTTTCGCTTGTGTCCGTATTTATTAACTAAAAACCTTGAAGGTTAAGAAAAGGACTAATCGCAAATATTCATATAATGACTCAAAATGAAAATGATAGACAGTTGTATAAAAATGTGCTGCTTCTTGTATTGATTATATATATATATATAAATTGATAGTTACATTATAATATTATTTAAATTACTTATTTTTTAAAATAAAAACAAGAGTAAGTTATTTTTAACAGCACCAGTTAATGATTAGTATCAGATAGATATTTTCGTTATTATTTGTTCATTATTATTTTAATTATGAAATTGCATTTTAATATGTTCTTTTGAATTTTCCTTTTAATCACAATTTGAAAGATCTTCTTCGGTCATTTTTTATAGGTTTGTTTTAAGCACTCAGGATTTTCTTTTTCTTTTGAACAATTAGTATCTCGAGGAAAATATTTCGTAAAAATGTTTTATTTTCCTTATAAAGATGATCTTCCAATTATTTCTTCAGCTAATAATTTTTAAAATGTGGAAAGTTTTGAAATTTAAAATATTTTTTTCTGTGTTTGTAAAATTTCACAAGAGGTGGAAAGAAGTTCAAAATATGAGTTTAACAAAACTATGTGTATGACTTTTAAAATTAAGACAATTCATATGAAAGTATGAAATAGTGTATTCTATTTAGTACATTGAACTGCAAACAACGGTACTTGTTAATGGATAACAAATATTACCCATCTTTAGATTGAAACTTTCAAGTATCTTCCATGAAAAAATATGTTACAATGAGTTTAGATCCCAACTTCAAAAGAAACGAATCTGAGTTATAAATAGACTGTGGAAAGAAACAGTGAATCACAATTTTCAAGACTTTTCATAAAAGCTCAGGATGTTTCAAAAATCGATAGAAAATATAATATAGAAATCAACAGAAGTTTAATATCAATTGA
Source organism: Trichonephila clavipes (assembly GCA_019973935.1). Taxonomy (NCBI): domain Eukaryota; kingdom Metazoa; phylum Arthropoda; class Arachnida; order Araneae; family Nephilidae; genus Trichonephila; species Trichonephila clavipes. Next base: position 1,833 of record BMAU01003710.1, on the reverse strand, counting down.
AGTTATTACTTAAATATTCTTTCTTGCTTAGAGGATAAAAACAGTTCTTATTGAGATTTATGCATTTATTGTGGGTGAATTCTCAAGAGTATTGTATAAATGTTAAATATTTTGATTTGTGTATATGCCAACAGATGGAGTTTTAAAAATTGTTAAATATTTTACTTTATGTACTTGTATGTTTATTCTCATATTGTCTCCCAGAAATAAATGTTGTTTCCAATCACCTCTCTTGAATGAAGCTAATATTTTTTGTGGTACTGAAAAAACAGGATTGAACCAAGAACCTTTAGATGTTTTACCTAACACACAGTTTAAATAATTTTTTACTGATCTAACTAAACTTTCCCAAAATCCTACCCACCATGGGTCTCCTTCGACTATAAATTTCTTTTCCAACTGAAATTTTTCAAAAAATTATCATTATGATTATCATTATTGCATAATTTATACAAAAAAATGTAAGTTCTTTATTAGCTGTTTGAATCTCTTATCACTATCAGAATATATAATTGTACTAATACCCCTACGACCAAAAAAATCTCCTTAGAGATTGGATAAAACTTTCTGTAATCAAACCAGATAATAACTCTAAATGCACATTACGAGTAACAGCACATATAAATAACTCAATATAATCCTTTGAACTATCTTTGAGATCTAATGGCCCAGCAAAGTCAGGAAGTGGTGCAATATTTTGTTGGTCACTCTCAGCATGAAAAGAGGAGTTTGAAATTGTATCCAGCAAAGAGGTGAAACTTGGATTTCCTGGGCCACTTTCAAAGGTATTAGGACTTCAATATAACTCTTCTGAAGATTTATTTTTACTTTTTCACCAAAAAACAATTGTTGAAGCTTCACGTTCTAGTAAACCTACAAAAAGAACTCTTCAAGTATCTTCAAAATTGTTTGATCCTTTGGGGTTTTTATCACCATAATCTGTTCAAGTTAAAATACTTTTCCAAAAAATCGTGAATAGATGCAATGGACGGATAAAGCTATACCAGAAAATTTGAAACAATGTGGGAGAATTGGTGTGAATACTTTTAAGATTTAGCTGACATTGAGATCATGTTGGTATTTCAAAAAACTAATGAAATTCCCCATGATGTAGTAAAGGTAATTACATGGTAATACATTCTAACACACAAAGTAGCTTTTTCAAACTAAAACTATGCAGTCTGAGAATATAACATTTAACTTTTTCCAACAAACCCAAATATAAATCTGTATGCAGCGCACGCAAAAGATTGCATGGATTTACATAAAATTGAATTTAAAAAAGATGTTTTACTTATACAACTTCTCCAAAGAAAAAATACTTTCTCAAATCTCATTAGTATAGCACTAGAAATTGACCATAGTAATCAATCTTAAAAGAACTAACACTAATAAAAATACTCAAAAAGTAGACTGCAATACTAAAATAATAAAATACATTATAGTTCTCAGTCCAACAAAATTCTGTTTTTTAGCTTCCTAAAAGATATTTTGTCATTTTGAAATATTTTTGATACTTAAATTGAAATTTATTATAACACCTGCAATTATTAAAAAATATATTTAAAATAATATTACTAAATTTATTTCTCTTTAGAATAAAAAAATATATTGAATAACACAGTAATTAGTGATCTAATTCAATTTCTAAGTTTTTAATTGGCTTTTTTTTTGAAAGAAGAAGTTTTTCAACGTGGTTGTCAATATCTAAAACAAGAACAGAAAAAAAAAGGAAAGATTGGGTACTACACACACACATTAACTGAGTAGATTTAGGGTTAAACCTGATAAAAGATTGATGCCAGATGTTGAAAATTTGTTCTTAGGCTGTTT
>BMAU01003708.1:0-31290 GCA_019973935.1 Trichonephila clavipes | reverse complement strand
GTAAGTTCGATTCATGATAACTTTTGACTCAAGTTAACAAACTTAAATATAATAGGTCATTCTCTAGTAAGATGGTCAAGAAGTAAATTGTAATAAAAACTTTGAAATGTGTAGATGTTTACGAAGTAGGAGTGTTTGAAAAGATGTTAAAATTTTATTGAAATTTCTGTAAAATTATTATATTTATTAAAAAGTGTGTTCCGGTATTTAATTTTAACTGAAATTTTGTATGTTATTAAGAAAAATGAATCTTATAATGCAACAAGATTTTTACATTTTGCAGTTTTCAAAAAGTTCTCCGAACGTAGTCGGATACCTTAAAGCTCGTTTGATATGAAGGTTATCGATACTCAATAAACGAGAATGCTTTGATTTATGAAAATGCATGGAAATGTCTGGAAAATATTTGATAAAATATTTCATTTAAGATTAAAAAATGTAAATGATACTCTTTTTCTTTTAGTTTTCAAACATAAATGCCTCTGAAAGTGTAATCGATAATCGTTTGATATGTATTCAAACTATCTGCTATTTCATAAAGCATTTAGTTTTCTTTATTGCGGTTTTTATAAAATCATAATTACGCTGTTTAAGTGGATTCTTTGGACTTAATTTTAATCTCAGCCAAAGGAGAATTGTGGTTGCACTGGTAATTTGCAAAGCGAAAATACTCCTGCTAATAGTGAGTAAGTTCGGTAACTTTGCAGGCAAATTTAGTCAATGAATTTAGAGACACAAACAGATACTCTGAAGCAATTCTTGAAGGGAATAGAATGGTTATTTCAAGAAACATCTCTGGAAGATTCTTGCAAGACTTGATAGACTATTTAAAGACGACCGTACATTTGAATTAAAGTCAATGTTAGAATTTAAAAGCAAATGTATCATTCCTTAAATGACTAAGGACTTAAAGTAATACTTCTAGATGTGAATTTGAAGTTAGTTCACTTTAGATGCACTGTTTTTTTTTATGTGTATTTTTCTTTTGTTAAAAATAAATATTTTGTATGTGTATAGGTCTTAATATTAAAACTAAAGAACCTCTATGTGTTTCATATACAATACTTTAGGAAGGCGATGTGTTTTAAAAAGATTTTTGAATAGGACGAAATTATTATATATATATATATATATATATATATATATATATATATATATATATATATATATATATATATACATATACCTATGCATAAGAACATACATTATTGCAATATTTCGCAAAATTTGAACTTATATATTGTGGATTCACACCTACATATATTAATTACTCTAATAAATATCAGCCTGCATCTAACCATATATAAGCTATTAACCTTCTTAGTTTTATATTTTGTATTTGGGAATGTTTCTTTGGAGGAGTTTTCCTACTTTATTGCTGTCGAATTCAATTATGAAAATTGCAGAAGTCTTAGTAGGTCTTGGAACCCAAACTTTAAGTGAAATATTTTTATCTAGCTAATACATTTGACAAGAACGAATAAACATCAATTCGGATGTTATTTAAATCAGAGGCTGCAAGTCAATTGCGCATTTAAAACAGCTCTACACGAAATCGAAAATGTTCTTATATCAAAAGAAAGAATGTCTCGAATCACAAATAAAGCTTCACGAACTATATGATAGACTACTCACAGTCATATCCTATCTTTTTTTGCAAGATTCTAAGCTAGTCTACTCAGATAATCAAACTTTCAAATTTTTTCGAAATATTTATCGCTCGGTTAATATCATATTTCAGCTAATAAGATTACAGACTATATATCAACTTCGCAAACCTTGTTTATTAGTAAACAATGTTTGCAAAGTTTGCTGCAATCTAGCTTCCGTTATTTGGCAAATTTGGTCCATATTCGTCATTTCCTAATAAAGCTAATAACAGTTACAGTTGGCATGGTTGATAATGACGAGTTTTGTGCTGCGAATGAAACCCCAGTTTCGTATTCGCAATTCTCAATTTATGTAGTTACTTCGCTTACATCATGTCGTTTTTTCGGTACGATTCTACTATTTCTGCCAACAATACTGAATGGCGTAGTCTGTCTTATCCAAATATGAGATTTACTTTTGTATTCCACAATTATACGTTCCTCTTCAAATTATAACATATGCTTGCATAATGTGCTACATAAAACTATTGGTGCAGTTCCACAGAATAGATGAAATCAAATTTCTGTGGTCATTATTGCCTTCCAATGGTTCTTCAAGGCACGGTCCAGGTTGATTCTTGCCCTATTTTGTGTCACATGCTATTAAGTGATGCAGATGATCCATAAATCGTAATGTCAGTCCGACGCAAAATACACAATCCTGCGCATAACTTCTTCACGTTAGCAAACCATTCTTTTTGATTACATGTGTAGCAAGGCCAAGTATTAAACAAAAGATGTGGACAGCGGACAACAGGTTCGGAAGATCTATTGTCCACTTGAAGAAGGATAGTAATTAAAGTGTCTTTCCGCCTGAGGAACCGGAAAAAACTAAGGTTAGCAGGCAAATGGTCATCAAAGTGACTACGTTACAGGTGAGACATTCAGAGACAATACGACACAAAACTTGTACGCTCCAGCCTGTGTGTTACAGAACTGTGCATGATAATGAATGTTCGAATCGAATTGTCGAGAGTTTTATAAGATAACTTTGAATTATAGCTTATTGTCTGACTAGTCACAGATTTTACTTTGAAAATATAAATGTACCGAAACGTATTGCTTTATTTCGAAATATCAAGAGTTTTTATAGGGACTGAGCATATATTTCAAATTTGCGAGAGGTTCGTATTATCGATGGTTTAAATTAGCAATTGTCAACTGCTTCTCAATCTAGGTGAGTCAGTGTTTTTATTCTCTGAATTTTTCCTGATATAACTTAAACATAATAAATGAAATAAAAATTTCCCACAACTACGTACACACTGCATATAAAATACTAAAATTACGCCAATACTCTCTCTCGATATATATTATTGTCTTAAACAAAATGAGGATTGTTCGAGTCAGCATGAAAACTGCAGGATTATATGTATAAATGACTTCAAATGCGTATGATTACTTTGACGAAAATATTGATTTGTTACTATCTTAGAAGTTTAAGACTTTCAGAAACCTAGACGACATCACATGTAAACAAGCCCATAAATACAAATTTTATGCACATAAATATAAGAATAAAATATAATTGGCTCTTTGCCAAGTTTCAACGGGAAAAATACTTTTGGCATTAAATAAAGATGACACTAAACTCTTAGGTCCAGCAGAAGGAAAAAAAAAAACTTTTCCCCCAGATTTCCATGATTCTTGTCTTTCTTTTTAACTAGTAGAAAGAGTGACAAGGAACGATTAGGCTACGGCAGGATTTAGGAGTTTGGGTTTTTTTTTAATCTTTTAGTTTGATGGGATCACACAGGAAAGAAGAACGTGCACTGAACCCCGGACATCCGACTTCTTTTTAGAGCAAAGACTTGGAAAGGAAACTTGGGGTATCTAAGACGTTACATTTTGTTGCAGAATTGGTTTGAAATATTCGTCTGGTAACTGTCGCTAGTTGCTCACATTTGTTTTTGTAATTAAAATTATTTATTGTATTAAAAAATGATGACGAAAAAATTACAGTTTAAGATAAATTAAATATATTACTACACCAATGTTGTGCTTAGTAACGATTTTAATTAACTATGTTGCATGATGTCCTTAGATTGATTTCTTTGGAAATATCACCATATATTTTTTAAAAAAGGATTAGAATAGATACATCAACCAAAAAGTCTTTTAGCTGAAAAATTTGAAAAAAGTTAATTTGGCTCAACAAAAACAACTATTTTACCTCCCACCGTAAGACTTAAATAAATTAAATACTAATTTTATCCAGATTAGTGTAAGAACAAGAATTTTTTTACTATCAGAGTAGTGTTTTTCTTAAATATTTTTTTTTTAACTCAAAGATGCAGGATTGCCTATGGTTATTTATATTAATTATTTTTCATTTACAATACAATTCAGTCAATCGCAACCTTAATTTAGTTCTAATGTCCAAAAGCACATTCTGATATTTTTATAATAATAAGAGCTTCAGATTAATAAAATAACAACAATTCTCTCTCTCTCTCTCTCTAGCATGATCTTAAACTTTTCTTAGAATACTCTCTATATGTAAGAACATCAAAGTTAAATAATACATTTTTATTTCTTTTGTTTATATGTATGTTAAATCAAATGTTATAAACACACAATAATAATCTAGGATTACTGTTATCTTTTCAAATTTAAAACTATCCATATTTGAGATAAAGGTAAATATTTTGTATGTAACTTTTTAACAATTTCTATCGAAATTTTCAGTAAATATAACTTACGTTATGCAAATCACCAGCTCCAAACACATATTTTATTCCATTTATATTTAAATAATACCACTGGTTGTTATAACAACTAGGTAGAATTGATTTTCTACTACATTTATCCCCTTTAAACATACTTTATTTTTAATTTCTTAATACAATACGTACAAGATAACTCCTAAGATATTATCTTTCCTTCTAAGTGAATTCATTGTTTTGTGTAACTTTCCTTTTTGCTAAACAAAGATGATGATTAATAATTGTTTAGGTAAGGTAATCATAAAAACACAAATTTCCCTAATCGCGGAGTTTTAGCAAATACTTATTTTTAATGTTTTGCAGTAATTAATTATAAAAATGACAGCAACATTATTAAAACATTTGTATACATTTACTTTTTCAGGTAGGAAAAAATGTTACCGAAAGAGCTTTGAACAGTTTTGTATTCAATATCATACTTTCTCGGCTTATTAAATGATCATTAGTTACTTTTTCTTTTGATTTTCCAAAACATTTTGTGTGTTCATTCTTTGACAAGTTATTAATAATTTACTTTCGTAAGAGTTGAATACTTTTGTACAAGCTTTGTTTCTATTAAATTCTTGATACAGACTTTTATATCGTTTTTTATTGCGTCCAATTGGTTGCTTGAGGAGTAGAAATAATTTAATAATATTTATGAATTTGAAAAATAAATTCCACATTAAAGAAAAAAATAAAGATTGAATAGTCCCTGTTTTAAAACATTAATTAAATCAAACAAACCAACAAATTATTTTACTAGCCTTGCAAAATATTTTTTAAATCGAATTATTTGCTTTTAAAAGTTCTGAAGAAGAATCCCATGTTCTTATACAATTCAACCGTAACATTTCTCTTCCAAGCCGTGTAAATAGTTTCTGTTTTCCAGGTTATAAATATTTTAGTTTAAAAGGTGAATATTTAAGTTTCCAAAGTAAATATATAATGTAGTTAATAGAGTACTTAACTACTTGTCGTAACGTTTTAAAAAGACTTTGCAACGAACAGTTAAATTTCGCCTTTTCAATCCGTTTCCTAGTTTAAACTAGACAACCCTTCAAACAGACGCAAGTTTTAAAAAACGAAATTAAGGAAACATTTAAACATTTATGAAGCCGTGATTTTGTTTTAACTGTCATTATTCGGATTAATGTGAATGGTTGTTTTTAATACCTAAAGTAATTTTTAATTCGTTATAGAATATGTTAAAAAAAAAGCATATTACTATTTTTCTGAATTATTTAAAATTTAAAAGAGGTAAATCTCAACTTTAAAACTTATTTCTCAATTTAACCATGAAGGCACACATATAAGCTCATCAGTTTACTAAAGATATAAATATTTAAGGGATTTTTAATTTTTTGCTTGTTAAATGTTTTATTTCAAAAGAATTAGAGAAATAGGGCCACTATTTGGAAACAAACATATAAGAGAAATATTTTTTTCAATAATAGTGAGCTAAGAAAATATTACTACTATAAATCTTTAAGCATAAATAATTGGAAGTATAATTATCATTTTTTACAAAATAAAAATATATTCAAAACAAAATTGTTCGTGTTTCTGTGTTCAATTTTTATCTCAAAGTTTATGGAATTAAAGTAAAACTAGCGTTTAAATCAAATTAGGTTTTCGGAAGATAAGAGCATTATTATTTACTAAAAAAGTAAAAAAAAAAAAGAGTCCCTTCAATATTTTTGTAACCTTTCGTCTCCTAGATTTCGTACTTTATTTGGGTCACAGTAAACGAAATACCATAATTAAGCACATGTCATGAAATGCAGTCCAACAATTTAACAGACCCATCATAATATTTAACACTACATTCTAAAAATTCACATGCTAGTTTAATGTATTATTTGATTTAAGCGTACACAGTTATGAAGCACTAGGAAATCACATAGTTAATTTGATCAAACTTTAAAGTTAGAAGGAAGAGTTGTGTGGACTAAAGTGATCCTATATATAAAAAACAAATGTAAATACAAACAAATGGCCTATATTTATATAAAAAAGTAATGTTCAGTATTAATTAAGGAAGGGCTAAAACAAAAGGGTAAAAAGATAATATAAAACATTTTGTAAACTACGTCTACATCGCCAATCGTGGTAACTTGGGATTGGTGGTCAAATTTGACTCCAAAGTCACTATTTATTTATTAAATATTAAAAAAAAAAAAGAATAAGATAAAGGTTAGAAAGAGTATTAGTAACGCAGACCGTAAACCAACTTCGTCTTATGGTCTGCTGTGCAAGACATCTATATTATCCAGGATTTGCTAACATCGCCCTTGAAACTCTTTGACTTGGTCAAAAGACAATGTGAATTGATTGTAATTACAAGTATGGCAGCGTTTTAAGTTGTTGCCAAAAGAAGTAAACCTAAGTAGATTGAGCTTTTCTATGGAGACCAATAGCTCGAGAGGACTTAAAAAACTACCTATTTGGGAATTCTATTGAATTCCAGGCTATGTTTGAATAAACAAGCAGTCAGGTAATTAATATAAGCAACACGAGAATAGATTGCTTAAAATGATTCACTTACAAATCGTTTGTTAGACTTGCTATTAAGTATTGACGTGAACTCGTCAGCCACATCAAGATTGAAACTACTCGAAATAATCTCCCTTAGAGTTATGAGGGATTACCCCCTCTCTTGCATGCCTAGATGTGGGGGAGGCAGGGAAGGAATACTATACATATTCAAAATCAACTTTTTTTATTGATCAACCAAATTATCAACATTGATTCATTAAACTTCAGGAAGAGAATGTCTCAATATGAACAATACAATTGGAACAATTGCGAGAAGCACGAATTATAAGAAAACTAGAATGTCGACCACTTTAATTCAAGATCAATTAAATTACTTAACTTAGCTTAACGTAACTCTTAGGTTTAGTGACCAATCGTCACTTTAAATCTTCGTCTATTTAATACGTGAAACATTCTATAACTTGCAGTGATACCTGTCTGTAGAAAATCTCCTCTGACTTTTGGCTTTTTTTTTTTCTCCTTCTCCTCTGCTAGGTAGAAACCCTGACTACACAGTGTAGATTTAACTTGAATATCACGGTTTCTTTGTCAGAAGGGTTGGTTGCGAATAAACGAAAATTACAGCCCAAAGATTTCCCAAGAGGATTAGTGGAAGGAACTCGAATAGATGCATCACAAACTCATAGCGGCTGGTGCATTTTATGCTCATATCCAGGCCGAGCAATCGCAAGCTAATATGGTTGTGAAATAAACGCGAATACTAGACCAAAGATTCCCCAAGAGGATTAGTTGGTGAAAGTCGTGTAAGGACCCGTCACAATTGTTTTAAATGAATTATTGCAGAGCAACTATTCAGTAGAGCAGTGGTTCTCAAACTTTCACTACTGGCGACCCAATTTTCAATCATAATTTATATCGCCCCCCCTAAAAATAATAATGTATTGAATGCAATAATAATGCACTTTGACGCTAAAGCTACAATACGAACATAATTATAAACCATACAAATTAACAAGATAAGTATTAAATTTTGTATATGTTACTTTTAAGTAATATTTTTTTTTTTTACTTTTTCGTTCGATTCACCATAAAAGCGTGGTTTTTAGTTTCTTTAAAACTATAATTCATTTTATAGTTATTTTTACTATACACGATAAAAATCACAATTCCAGTGAATAATTTATTCAAGAGAAAATATACTTACCTACTTTCGAGGACTTTTCAATTTTCTTAGAAAATTTGAGAAAAATCCAATAAAACTAAAGAAAATGTTCCAAATGTGCGTGTGCTTAACAAAGGACATAAATTACAGACACTTTTCGCTAACTACACAGGAACGTTATTTTCAAGCTAAACTGTCATATTTTGTTCACGTTTTTGTAGTATTGCTGTTGTTTGATGATCTACAAATAGAATTTTGCCCTTTTCTTCTTAGTGTCTTTTTGACAAGGCAAGTGGCCGTGGTAGCCGAGTGGTATAGGCATCGGATCGTGGCTGGCTTTGTCACGAGTTCGAGCTCAGTACCATTTAAGACCCGCCGTGTAGGGCAGCGATGCACGCTAAATCTGTCGAGAGCTGAAACGTCCTACCGTTGGTGTGGTGTGGTAGTTAGGAGAGGGGGTGCCAGCTCAGGTGTCGTCCACGTCATTTGACCATGGTTCAAAATTACGTGGTCCGTCGCCAAAAGCCCTCGTGCAGCTGAACAGTGCGACGTTAATCTTCACTCACTCACTCACTTTGACAAGGCAAAGTGCTACATTATGGCTTCATAGTTTTCTTCATAGAGATCTTTAGGCAGCATTTGAAAATTTCAAATCAACTCAAACGTTCCAAGTCTAACGCTTTTCTGATATTTACTTTCCCTTTCTTGATTAATATGCATTATTTCTTCAGTAGATTCTTGATTTGCTTGATCAGTTTCAACTTTCTTCAATAGGGATCACAGATGACCATTTTTTTTTTTTTGATATTCTGCTTATTTACATTTATAAACCATAATAAGTCGCTCCACAATTTGAGAAACACTGCATTAGAGTCTACGTTGAAGACTTTTAATATTATTTCATGTAATTATTGTATCTCATGACCATTTTTATGTCATAGAAAATTGACGCTGAAATTATGTTTTGCGAAGCTTGTAGGATCACTGCTTTGTCGCAAACAACTTGGAGTCGTAAATCTGACAAGAACAATACTTTCATACGGTATGTTTTCTGTGCCATCTCTAGCGACATATATATCATGATTTACTGGAATATTATCAATTACATTTTTGAACTTCCTTAAATTTGTTCACTCATTCTTATGCCTTTATCGGAATCTATAAATAGCAAGGCAGCTAACCACCAACCGATTCACTCTCAGAAAGCCGATTAGTCTTTTGATTAGTCTTAGCGATTAGTCTAGCAATTAGTCATAGTGATTAGTCTTAGTGATTAGTCTAGCGATTAGTTTTAGCGATTAGTCATAGCGATTAGTCATAGCGATTAGTCATAGCGATTAGTCTTAGCGATTAGTCTAGCGATTAGTCTTACGATTAGTCTTAGCGATTAGTCTTAGCGATTAGTCTAGCGATTAGTCTTAGCGATTAGTCTTAGCGATTAGCCTTAGCGATTAGTCTAGCGATTAGTTTTAGCGATTAGTTTTAGCGATTAGTTTTAGCGATTAGTCTTAGCGATTAGTCTTAGCGATTAGTCTTTCGATTAGTCTTAGCGATTAGTCTAGCGATTAGTCTTAGCGATTAGTCTTAGCGATTAGTCTTAGCGATTAGTCTTAGAACAGTGCTTCTCAAACTTCCAATATACGCGACCCGCTATTCAATCATTATTTTCATCGCGCCCCTCTCCATATAATAACAATGTATTGAATTCAATAATATATAATACACTTTGACACTAAGAGCTACAATAAGACTTTAACCCAGTGTTTCTCAAACTGTGGGGCGCGCCCCCTTTGAGGGGCGTGAGAACTGTACAAGGGGGGCGCGAGCATATTGAAAAGTTGAAAACAGAAGATTATGTAAAAAAAAATTATTAATTTACTGCAAGTAAATAAACAAATTGTATTCTGACGTAATAAAAAAGAAAATACACATTTACACTTTTATAAATGTATCAGTGCTACACAATTTATTTCACAATTAATTTAACAATACTAAGTTAAGAAGAAGTTTACTAATAACCAGTGACCCCCCATTTGCTTATCATATATAAAATTATTTACCAAAATTAAAATTTATCTTGATCCCTTTGTACGGTTAATAATAATCCATTAACTGTCGATTGAAAGTTACGCAATCCGCTTCACAATGCCAACAGTTTTCCATGTCGGGGTGCGTGTTGGATGCATTGAGGGTGGGGGGGAAGGAATAAAGAAACAAATAATCTGAAATAATTAAATCTTTCTCAAACATTGTCAAGATCCTTTTATTGCATTCCAAAGCCTTCGGAAAAATCGTATGATTAGTAGTGTGCAGAAAAGATCGTTCTTCGAAAGACGTATATATATGTCCGGGAAAATAAACATGTTTGCTTAGCGAGACGTTTATACACGTGATGGCACTTAAGAGAAAAAAAGTCATATCGTAGTTTTAGCGTGAAAGCATGTTATTATTGAATTCAATACGGTGTCATTGAATGAGGGGGCGCGATGAAAATTGTGATGGAATATTGGGTCGCGAATATGGAAACTTTGAGAAGCACTGCTTTAACCTCTTATGAGCCACCGACGTATATAAACGTTTCGCTCAGCCAAAACACTAGTTTGCTGGACATATATATACGACTTTCCGAAGTACGATCCTTTCTGTGCAGAGCTATCCATAAAAATAATTCCGAAGGCTTTGGAATGCAGTTAAAGTACCTTGACAGTGTTTGCGAAGAATATACTTATTTCAGCGGATTTGCTTATTTATTCCTATATTCCACCTCCTCAAAAAACCCCATCAAAATACGCTAGTCTATGTGGAAAAAAGTTGCATTGGGGAAAGAATCGCATAAATTTAGTTCGGCATTGAAGGAATTAATTATAAACCGTACAAATTATCAAGGTATGTGTTAATACAAGCCCATGGGGGGTCACTGATAATTATCAAACTTGTTCTTAACTTAGTATTGTTAAATTAATAATAAAATACATTGTACAGTCCTGATACATTTATAAGTGTATTATATCAGTGTACATGTGTATTTTATATTTTATTATATCAGAAAGTACTTTTTTTAATTTCAGTAAATTAATAATTATTTAAATAACCTTTTGTTTTCGACTTTTCAATATGCTCGCGCCCCCCTCGTATCTCGCCCCCAAGGGGGGCGCAATCCACAGTTTGAGAAACGCTGCCTTAGAGCTTAGAACTTTTCTCCGAGCCATCGTTTCAGGCTTTATGCTCTGCACTCCTTTCGAATATCGAATTAATTGTTTTAAGAACAGATAAGCAAATACTATTTAACGAAATATTTAGGCACATCAATTTTAGTTCATTTGATTCATTTTGACTATGAACCCAATAACACTGCATTCAAGGTAAAGTAAATGTGTGATAGAACTTTGGGAAGTTTGTTTTACAAATGGTATCTACTTAGTGAATTATATTTTGTTCAGTGACAGCTATATTTCTAATTATAACTTTTCTGGGCGTCAAAATGACACCCGAGGACGTTCTAGGTATATTTAAGTGTAAAATCTCTCTAATTAACATAGTCACAAAACATTTTCTGTGTAATCACCAGAAAAAATGATTAAAAGTCACGAAAAACTTTCAAATACCCTACAGCAATGCAGAAAGGAGAACAAAGTAAACAGGCACTGGTGTCCAATCGCCACCAATGGACGTTCTAGTGTTAACAGAGATGAGGGTGAAAAATGTGCCAACTATGATTCTAAAATGGCTGCTATTCAGCTGGCTTTTACTTAAATATCAAAAAAAAAGTTTAATCTGAGCATTGTGATCTTCCTTTTTTCATCACACCATATTAAAAAACAATTTCTTTCGTCTTACTTTCAGTCAATGAAAGTGTACTTTGTCAACATTTGATTAATTCTATGATGGATAGTAGACATAATTTAAATCTACAGTGGGCTCCAAATCATTGTTGAATCATGGGGAATGAGTTTGCTGACAAGCAGTTCAAAGTTGTCTCTGATCTTTCCCTACCTCTTCAGTCAGTGATAAAATTATCAATGCTATATTTAAGGCACATTTTTGGGGAAAATTTTCCAGAATGTACGAGGGTGAAAAATTACAGTTTCTTAATTGAAAATTCCCTTTATTGTGTGTGTTACCTGCGTCGACATGTTGATGTCGCAACCTTTAAAATTAAAACTGTTTCACGAAAAGAAGTGCAGATTCGGTTAAGTAGATTCCACAGCTTTCCCTTTATGTGAGGCTCAGACACGTGCGGAGACGTCTTGTTCCCGTCTAGGTATCGTAACAGCAGTTATTATTGTTAAAAGTCAATGTAACCTTTATTCTTTTTCATTCAGAGTTCGTTGTTAAATTTTTCCGGATAGGTTGGTCATGAATAAATCTAACGTAAAACAAAATAATAATAATAATAACCTCTTCTGACTGCCACCACACCGATTTGGCAGAGTAGAAGAGTCTAAAGTGTCAATAACAATATCTTAAAGAAGAAAAGAAAGAGGTATTTTTAATCAAATATTCTGTTTCAATTGGAGATATTTTAATGTTAAATTATCCTCTAAAATTAATTAAAAGAGGAAAAATAGAGTTCTAATTCCCACTCCTCCTATCCTCTCAAGAAATATGTTTATTTTAGAAGGATAAAATAAAAGATATTTCCATTTTGAGAATTAATATTCCAGATACTTAAGCAATCGTATTAATCAAAAGAACTTCTGATAAAAATAAATATGAAAATAATTATAAGTCATTTCTTAAATTAGTAACTTTTTATTGAACATATATATATATATATATATATATATATATATATATATATATATATATATATATATATATATATATATTTCAGAATATTTTTTAATTCCAATTATCTTAAAAATAAAAGTATATTTTTAACCAATTAAATGAAAATATGGATATCGGGTCCTTAAAAAGCTATTCGTGTGTTAAATATTGCGTTTTAAATGTTCTTAAATATTTCCGATTAAAACCAAATGTATAATGAACACATGGCTAAACATTAAAAACATTTTACGAACGAAAAACGATAATCAATATAGTGTTACGAGAACTGAAGCACTCTTATTATTTTTAAAAAAATGGTTATGAAGCATAAATCTTGTGATGCATAAATGACTGCAGAATTGTATTTAATTAACTAAAAGATTGTTTTTTCACTCCTGAGTTTGGTTTTATACATATTATCATGCCCGTAAAACGTTCTTAGAAACTAATACGTATAATTATTTTTATCCTTTAAAAAATAATAATAAGGCTGATATTGATGGTATTATTTAAACCAGAGATGAGAAATCATTAATTACTGAGAATGGAATTCTGAAGGTAAGAAGAAAAAATAAACCGTATCAGTTTTTGTGAGGTAATAAAGAGACACATATCTTTGTACAATACTGTACCCGAGTGTATCATTTCTCTTGTATTATTTCATAACTAAAAATGGAGTTAATTATTAATAGACTGCATAATTCTTTCAAATAGAAAAACTTCCCCTTTTCTTTTCTTTTCTTTTTTTTTTTTTTTTTTGCTCTGTTTTCGGTCTTAGGTTTCATATTCAAAAACTATTTATGCATTTTGTAATGCTTTTGAGAATTTTTTTTTTAAAAAGAAGCTTTTTGTTAAATCTAATGAAATTAAGAAATGGACTGCGAAACTGCATATTTCACATATATATCCCATTTTCGAGAAATGGATAATGAATTTATAACAGTGTTTTGCAGATGTAAAGGACATTAATAGGAAATATGCGTCCAGTAATTTATTTTAATTTTTTTTACAGTAAAGATGTCATAGGTAAAAATAAATATTCATATGTAAGAGGGTAACTACGTGTTTTTAAATGAATGGGGGCTCTTTTCTGAAATATATATATATATATATATGTCATAATTCACTTAAATTTTCTTTCGAAGGATTACAGTTCATAATGATCTATCTACAGGCTTTCAAGATATTATCATGATTATTTTTAGTTTATCTACCTAACGGGAAATAATCATGACTTTATCATCCAAAACTGAAACTTCGGCCATTTTAAAAAACAGGAAGATGCATTCTTGCATCATTTGCATATTCGGACCTATTAGAAAAGCCTGTACAGGCATCATGTGGTTCTAAAAGCTCACGGTTATCCCAAACTACCTGCCTCTGAAGCGAAAAGAGAACGCTCTTGTTCTCTTTGTTGCTTATTTGTGAGGTAATAAATAGACACATATCTTTGTACAATACTATACCCGAGTGTATCATTTTGCTTGTAAAGGGTGTTTTTTTAGAGGCATAGAACTTTAAATTACAATAAAAAAACGATGTATTATTCGATTGACATGAATTTTTTATTCGAAAGATAATCTTGTGGCATTACATTTTAAATATGATCAAGCAAGGCGTAGATTCGTCGAATGGGCCCAAAACGAGATTGCCGTTGTTCCCGATTTTCATTAGCGAGTTTTTAGCGATGAAGCGCACTTCTGGTTGAATGGCTACGTCAACAAACAAAACTGCCGCATTTGGAGTGAAGCTAATCCACAAGTGTATGTCGAAACACCGTTACATCCAGAACAACTGACTGTTTGGTGCGCTTTATGGGCTGGTGGAATCATTGGTCTGTACTTCTTCAAAACGATGAAGGCCACAACGTTACAGTCAATGCTGATCGGTATAGAGCCATGATTATAACTTTTTCAGTCCTGAATTGAACAATCATGATGTCCAGGAGCTGTGGTTCCAACAAGACGGCGCAACATGTCACACAGCTCGTGCCACAATCGATTTATTGAAAGACACGTTTGGTGACCACCTAATTTCATGTTTTGGACCAGTGAATTGGCCTCCAATATCTTGTGATTTAACACCACTAGACTATTTTCTGTAGGGCTATGTAAAGTCATTGGACTATGCAGATAAGCCACAAACGCTTGACCATTTGGAAGACAACATTCACCATGTTATTGCCGATATACGGCCACAAGGGTTTGAAAAGTCATCGAAAATTGGACGTCCAGATTGGACTACATCCGAGCCAGCCGTGGCCGTCATATGCCAGAAATCATATTTATAATGTAATGTCACAAGATTATCTTTCGAATAAAAAAAATCATGTCAATCAAATAATACATTCTTGCATCACTTGCATATTCGGACCAATTAGAAAAGCCTTTACCAGCATCATGTGGTTCTAAAAGTTCATGGTTATTCAAAACTACCTGCTTCTGAAGTGAAAAGAGAACGCTCTTGTCCTCTGTGTTGCTTATGTGCGTTTTTGTTGTTTGTCTCGTCCTTTAATGTTTGTCTTCATCAATAAAATGTGATTTTAAAATAGCAAAAAGGTTACTCGTCAATCCATTTAACGGCTGCAACAATAATGAAATTAATTCATTCTATCAACTAAACGACCTAAATCTAATAAATATTTTCGTATATATTCTCATGAACGAAGAAGTTAGCGCACCAAGAAGGTCGAGTCGTCAAAATAAAACGAAATTTTACAAACGTAATGGCTTGTAAATTATATTCAAATATTTTATATATATTTATAGTATTATCCAGTTTGAATAAGTATGGTAATCGTTTATTTTCCAATTTTGTTTTTATAAACTTTAAATATTTAATCCGAAAAGAAAAAAAAAAGGAAATTTTAAATACTATTCAATAATTTTTAGAAAATTAAAAATTGACTATTTTCTCTTAATTTTAAAATTTGAACTATAATATAAATATCAATGGAAGTTCCGAAAGTCTCCTAAAGATAGTATATTAAAATTAAAATATTCCCCTGAATGACCAATAATTAAATTCAGAAAAAGAAAGAATAAAAGGACATTTTTTTACTACAAATTGACTTTCTTACTTACGAATCAAGCATTTTTTTACTTTAAAATAATAATCAATCTCTATCAATTTAAAATAACTTCATTGTCAGCATTAATAAAGCTATTTAAGATTCAGAAAATTGTGTGAGTGTGTCGGTAAATTTAAAGGACGTAGGAACGGAAATTTGAACATATTTGTAGATGTTTTAATTCTTGCAAAAAATGCAGTTGTCAATAAATATAATTTTAACATAAGTGAGGAAGATAAATGGGTCTTACTTGAAACAACTGTTTCGTGCTGTTGATGATAAGCATAAAACACTTTCCTTTTACTGGGATAAAAGTGATCTAATTATCATCCAACAACCTCATTATTCTACGGAAGAGATTTTATAGCGTTTAATGTTGAATCCGATCTGAATTATCTCCTGTTGCACAAAATCCAATTTATTTCATATAATACATGCTAATTTGTAAAAGATAATTTCTTACCAATTTCGAGAAATCTTCTAAATCCCATCTTTATGAAAAATTCAAAATTTTGATTGTTCGACTTTTAATTGAATATGTAGGCTGAAAACTTTAGGCATTGAAATACATCAAAACAATCATGGAAAAGAGATACCAATGCAAAAAAGGTTGGACTTCTGCCTGTTGATCCATGGTACCATGACACGTTGGTATTTATTTCCCATCTACTACAAATTTCAAACTCAGAGAGAAGTCTATTCCTGTAAAAAACATCAAATCTGTAATATAAGTGGGGACCACCTTATAACAAAAACTATTGCTAGGCTAAGAACATGTCATCACAGAGGAAGAATGTTTGATAGAGATGGTTGACTATCTTAAAGAAATTGTGATAACTGTGTGTGTGTGTGTGTTTTTTAGATACATAGCTAACATTTGCTCATATTTTGACTGTCCAACTATTCTTTCTGCTCTACAAGAGAGAAATATGAGTCTTGTTTTAATCAACAAATCTCTATTTGGACAATATGGAACAGATTTCCAGAACAGTCATATGGACCCATTGTACTATCTGATTTGATCCCGTCATGAATACGACATCATCATCATCTTGAAATATACCAATTTAATTTATTACTCAGATCTATAACTTAAATTATACTTTTCTATGTTTTTAAACCTATAAATCAAGATGAATATTGGTCATAGTTCTTTCGACTTCTATTTAAAATTTTTTATTTCATAAATTTTTATTATTTTACAAATGCCAGGCCATTGACCATCAGGTCATTAGGCAACGGGCTCTCAATACCTTTTACAATGCAGTTAAGATCATTCAGTGCAGAGTACTCGTCCAAATCAGCGGCAGTCATGTCTTGTCCAGTGTCACACAAAACGCAGATAGGTGAAGTCACTAAGTTAAAACGAAACAGATGAGCACAAAGGCAGTCATGTCCGGTTAAAAGTCTAAATTTAGCCACAGCAGCAGCACGAGGAGAACTTGGAATACCGTGGGATTTCTTACATAGTGTACTCCAAGGCTTATCACGAGCAACACGAGAAGCTGTAAGGCGAAATGATTCCCCTAAAAATCCTTTTAATTTCCAGTTTGGCAGAATGAAGTGTCAGGTCTCTGCGAAAGTTCTGAAGGATACCCGTTCCCTTTTTTGCCAAAAGTCTGCCCTCTCATTCCCAAAGACCACAGTGGGATGGTACCCATTGAAAGACGATCTTTCCTTTTATCTTTCCCAGGAGTTCTCTACAGTTCTGCACACGTAAACAATTATTCTCATTATAGCTGGACAAAGCCTGAAGGGCAGAAGTAGAATCTGAAAGAATTACAGCTCTTTCAATGGGGGAAGACGAACAGCAAGTTGCTGAAGGTTTATTTCATAAATTATAGATAATTTTTAGTAGTTAAATCAAAGAACGTATTTAAATCCAACTTTTTGTTTTTTTCTTCATTATTCTTTCTTTCCACCTCTGCCTTTCTCTTACAAAGTCTGATTAGTTCTATAAACACAGATAATGGTTAGTTATTTTATTTAAACTGTTTCGCAAACAACTGTCATTGTTGAAATGCTAATTATCGTTGATTTCTTACGAGATTTTCGTCAGAAAAGTAGATCATGCAATAATTAGAGAAATTACATATGGATTTTTTTCTAAATGAAAATGTTTGGAGAAAACAGTGCATTCATTAACTGGCTTATTACCACAAAATCAGTTATCATTTGATCGTTTATATAAAAAAAAGAAAAGAAAAATGAGATTACATTAACAAAAATGCGCTTGCGATACGAATTCTAATGAAATTATTTATTTATTTATTTTGGCTACAATAACAATAGAAAAACTTATTAAAGTCAAATACCTTTGTCTTTTACAAATAGGACAAAAATACACTGTAAATGTTTTTTCTTTTTCTTTTAACACTAATTTCAAATCAAAGAACAATACTTTTAATGCCGTAAACATAAATTCGCGATTTTTTAAGAAAGATGACGCAACATGTAATTTTTAAAAAAATTTAAAACACTCCATTTGGAGAACAGATACCGGACAAGTATTAGAAATGGCTTTTTTTAACTGCTTTTTATCAAAATTTTTAAAGATAAGATACTAAATTTTGTACAAATCTGAATACTAGGGAAATTTTACGGATAATCAAAACTTCCGGGATACATACTAAAATTAGTCATATCTTATAGGATACTTTCCAGTTTTACAAAAGAAGTTTTATAGTTTTTGTAATACATAATTTACTCCTTACATGGTTGTTGAATGTTTGCAACATCATGCTACTTATTCTTTTGATCTATGATTTTGTAATATTTTATTCTAGAAGGGTATTTTCATGCATCATGTAATTTGTTAGATTATTATGTAAAAAATTGAAGGTTTAAACATTATTTCGTATTTAATTTATAACATAAAATTCTTATACATCAATTCATATATATCTTCATATTACCATTTAGGAAATAAATCATTAAAGATTTATTTTACTATTTGTCGGTTATTTCATAAATATCCAGGTATTTCTGAATCATTTATAACCCACATCAAAAGAAATGTCAAACGGTTGAAAGAAGTAATGATTTCAAATACGATATGGCTTACAGAAGGAAATATTTACTGAAATAAAATTTATTGATGGTTGGAAATCACGTTTAAATGATTTTACTGGAACTAAAATTCTTTTTTCTGTTTCAGAACATTTTGCGAAATTATGTGTCAATATTTGTGTTTACAATTACTTTCATTAGTTTGTTCTTTAGTTATTGTATTTTTTAATTAAATAAAATTGCAACAAAAATATTGAAAGTAAGTAACTATTAAATCATAAGAAAATTGTCTCGTATTGCTTTTCAAAATTGTAAAGATTGTGAAATTATTTGATTGATTTAAGAAGAGAAAAGTAGTAATATTTTTTTTAAAAAAATTTAATGTTTAAGTTAAAATACATTTTTGAACAATATATGCTTACAAATAAAATACTTCTATTTCGATACATTTTAGGAACTTTATAAATTACTTAAATGCAATATATTACATTCTAATTTCGTTAATATTGATACGTCCCAGATGATCTTATTACAATGATGCGGTTTTTGAGGGTAAATTGTGTCATAGAAGCCAAATCCGGTCTGTGATGTACCAGTTCTCTATTCTTTAATTGCTGAGAAAGTACGCTGACACAAGGAGAAGATGTCCCTCCATTTCCCTAATTGCCGTGGAAAAAGTTGCTTAGATGGGTGGTCAAGAATTCTGACCCCTGTTCCTTCTGCCCCCGCTTAGAGTCCGAGGGCTGAAATGGACGCCGGTATGAAAGGACCGCCCGTTCTCACGCATTTCAGGCGCCAGCATGTCTGAGGAGGAGATCCCCCATTATGCGACGTACAAGATCCAACGCTCTGAGGAACCGACAGACAAAAGATGAAAGGAAGGCACAGGGAGCGGGATTATTTTAAATCTGTATGTTAAAAAGGAGAGGAATTACGAGAGAGAACCGTGAAGAGGCCTCTCACCAGCGACAAACGAACTTCGGTTGGAATTACCTGGAAGTCCGCTAATTAACAAGAAGGAAGGCGGACTGAAAACCGAGAAGCCTCGAGTCAGCAACAGGACAGTGGAGATAGAGCAAGCGAGCTAAAAACAACTTAGGCGTGGAATTACCGAGTCGCGACGCGTTTTCCTGAAAACAAAACTAGTGAGCTGTGGACCCTTTTGCGTATCAAATGTACAGGACATTGCCCAAAATTCTCACTTTAATGAATAAGCTTATGCGAGTGATATAGAGACTTTACCGTTAAAGATACTACTGAACTATGGACCTTTTTCTGTGGATCAATTGTTCGGGACAGTATTTACAGAAGTTCCTGCTTTAATAAACATGTAGTAAAAAAGCTGTATAGAGACATTACAGCTCCCAAGAAAATTTGATGAAGGAAACTCACCCTAGATGATGTGAGCTTGGTCACCAGATTGGCAACTTTTTTGTCCTTAGTGACAAAATTGACGACACATATGATATCGCCAAGGAATCATCAAGTAGACTCCACGATTAATCTTCCCAGAAATATACATCAGGCTATTTGAAGGACTTTTGAGACAAAGGTGGAGTCAGTTCAGATTGGTTTCTGCTTGGTGTTTCAGTCTGCTTGACAGAGATCTGGGATACTGCAAATACACTATATCTGTCCGAGTCCTGCGTTTTTTATTACAGTAAATAGCATGTTGCAATATTTCTCTGTATATATACAACTATTTCTTATAGTGTAGTCATCTGTTTCTGTTTGTCCTTTAATAAATGTGTTTTTGTTCAAGGAATTGGAATCGATTTTCCACCACGCAAATTTGCACAAATATATACTTCCAAGAGTTTAAATTATATGCTATTGGATCATTTTATTAGTAGTTTTTGCAAGGACTAACTTACAAACTTTGTGTAAAAGGATATTCAAAAATACTTCAATGAAGAATACGTTTATGGAATTTCAAGAATTTCATAAATTAACTGCATTTTGAATGTCTCTATACAAAAACCCCAAGTTTCTTTTGTGCTACTGAATGCAACGATATCAAACTGTTTATTTCTAAAAGCAGCAAAAATTTGAATAACAGGACAAAACTTTTCCCCAGGAACTCGTTAAGGAAATCTAAAGAGACTCGTAAACTTTATCATTAGAGAGCAAAAAGGAAAAAAAAATATTTATAAAAATCCAAAACCAATACTACCAAATGCGTTGTTAAAAGAGTTCTTTCGATTTTTCATCCCCAATACAGAATTTCTACACAAGAGAAATAAATCCCTTCGCACATACAGAGATATATTTATTCCGCGTTATTTTCTTACTTTAGGCTCCTGTGCCAGAAGTAAAGTCTAGCAATGAACACAATAAAAAAGTTTTTCGTTCTTTAACAAAGAAAATTGGGAAATCAATAGAAATGAAGAATAACAAAGAGTAAATTCGAAGGAAAAGAAACCGAGGTATCGTCTGTGTTGCCAGATGCTGGCTAGAGGAAAAAGTCGATTTTATGATTTGCTGTTTAGAATTTCCAACAAATCCTAATGATCACACTAAAAACATAATTTTATTCATGGACTTTATGAAATTTTGTTATCTTTTCCATGGAATGTCACACTTGGATTTTTCAGTTACTCGCATAGATTCAATCAATCGTTTAAGTGATCTTTTGTAATTCAGATTGAATAGATCCTAACAATGATCAAGATATATCTTTCGAGATATTCACTAGCATTGAAAAACTAGTTTAAGAGTTCTCAGGGACTTTTCGATTGCACATTTTCAATGTTTTGAAAAATATATATGTTAAAGCCTGAATATTCATGAGCATTTTTGATGCTAAAATTGTGTTGATGCTATGAAAACTGTCGAAATTGTAGAGAAATAACTAGTGAAACTTAAGCAAAACCCTATCTTTTTTTCTTATCTTTAACTTCATTTTTCTCAAAACAAAAAATGTTAGCTTGCGGACAGGATTTCTCACGAACTATTTATGATATCAATTTGAAATTTCATACACACTTTCAAAATAAGGCTCTTCATATTTTATGAACAATTTTCAAAAAGAAATTTAATATAATATTTTTATTTGCATTATAAATAATTTTTTTCCTTAAAATTTCAAATTTTCATTATAATTGTATTTCAAAATACATTTGTTTACATATAAATTTCTTAAAAAAATAGTATAACTTCAAAAGTAAACATTTTTATTCCAAGTAAAATTAATTTTGTAAATTTTGATCCCTTTTGTACTTCAGAATCCTGCGCAGTGTAAAATACCGATTTCCATACTTTTGAAAAATTGTCCCATTTATATTTCTTTATAATTGTTTAAATGCTTCCTCAAATTCTGTGAAAATGCGAGAAATAATGTAAATATATAAAGGGTGTTTTTTTTTAGAGGTATAGAACTTTAACCCTCTAACTGGATACCTTCCTCCTGAAAAGTTATTCCGAAAACATTTTACTCTTATATTGCTATTCCCTTCAAAATGCAACATACTTCAATTCTTTCCCCCTTTTAAAAACTTGGGTGGTCAAAAGGAGAGCTATATGACTTGGTTCGGCGTCTTTAATCAGTAAGAACCAGGATAGCAATCGTTTACAGCTAGCTGTTGTTGCCTTGGGCAATCTTGTATGAAAACCGTAGTTCCACTCTGTCGTTTTCCCCATAGATTCAGTCACAGTAAAATTAAATTAAATGCAGGGTAAAAAAACATGAAATAAATGGCGTGTTAAAAGTTGAAAAATAGTTATATTTTCTTCAAACAAAATTTATTTTTCTGTCATTTTTTAAAAATTAAAAAAAAAATATTTTGGTATTGCGATTTGAACTAGAAAAAGCATCCTGTATTCATTTTTGAATATGAGAGTAAGAAAACGCGCTCACTTTCCTGTTTTTAAAAAAAGTTATGAAGTAAAAGGAGAATATAAAGGCCCTATCTTTTTTTTTAAACAATAAGACAATTAATGGTGCATATATTTATGAAATAAAACAGATCTTTCTCTATTCAATTATATTTTTAATTTAGAATAACATAAAAAATGATTTCAATACTTTTAATTTATTTAAATTTAAATCATATAAATGATATTTTTATGTTAACTGAATATTTTTCGGAAAATCTAAATTTTCATTCCTAGTGCTCTCCTTTTCGAACTCCTTGTATTAAATAAAAATATCTTTTCTACATCGACATTTGTGATGGACATAACACACATTCAGTCAATAATTTTTCATTTTAATGGGGATATACTTCTTCAAATGCGCATGACAGTACTTCTAACCATTTTCTACTCAAGTTAAATTTCTTATCTTTCTGTTTCTTTTATTACAAGGAAAAATGTCACACATCGATAACTACATTTTCACACAATTCAGTCATTACAAATTCTATTGTGAGGAAAGTTCTCCCTAATTAATCTTGTCTTTCAAAACAGTACACTTAAAACAATTTTGTTCAGTGAAGTTAACCGACAGTTCCACAATGTATTCATACCAAATTTTAAAAACAAATTTAACACTTGGAAATGTATCCTGTATTAAATTTTTCAGTATACACAAATATTTCCTGCTGTAGGGAAGATATAGTATGAGATGTGGTGTGCGGTCGTGAAAGAATGTTTTCGCACGTGTAGACTATTTTGAAAATTTAAATATCACTGAAGCTGATCATATAACTGCAAATGAGCCTTATTTTAATGTGTACTGGTATCAAAGTAAAACACTTTACAATATTAAACAGCCTATGGGTTTATACTCAATATCAAACTATTCGCAAAATGTGTGACTTACAACTTCTATTCAAATTGTAAAGAAACTGAAATATAAATATATCTTACTGCAGTCAAAAATATTCATAATATGTAAGTATCCTGTTGCTCCACTTATTTCTGTACATTTTAAAAACTGTAGCTGAATGAATTTTTTTATATTCATAAACGAGGCATAACAGCTCACACAAACGTAAAAAATGTCCTTATCATTTTTTAAATATACTACGTTAAAACGTATATGGATTGTAAGATCAGTTGTAAAATCCTAAAATCTTTTTAGAGGAGCTAAAAACATGTAATTTTGGATTGATAAAATGTTTAATATAATACACAAATATACATGTTATTAAGCAAATACATTTGAAAAATCAAACTTCCTTCTGAAATAAACGTAATTGAAAGAAAAATGTTTAATTGCAAATGAGTGGAAATACATGTTTATCTAAGGGTATCCCCAAAGTGAGGTAATCCTCAAACTTAAGACTCAAACTCAGAAGCACAACAATCGATGAGGGTCAGGGACTACTGAGCCCATCATAATACACGTGACCATTGGACGCTGAGGTGCATGAACAGATGTCCCGATTTGGTGGTCTGTGTGAAGAGAGACATTCAGTGTTTAAGACCCGAAGAAAGCTTGGTACTCATTTATCGACCCAATGTAGCGGGGATGAAAGGCAGAGTCGACCTTGCGCATCCCGTTAATAGAACCCCAGACCTGTGGTGTGGAAGCACTAAACACTACCACTCGATCCTATTCGGTGAAAAGTAAAATTTAATGTTAGAATCTTATATAAATCCCTAATGAATGAGGGAGTCCAAACTTTTTTTTCATGTAAACTGTTTAGACGGAAATGGTTAATTATGAACATTTCACAAGTTGCATAAATTAAAATTAACCGTTATAGTTAACATAAATTTTTAAGGGTACAAAAGGTA
Organism: Trichonephila clavipes; assembly: GCA_019973935.1. Taxonomy (NCBI): domain Eukaryota; kingdom Metazoa; phylum Arthropoda; class Arachnida; order Araneae; family Nephilidae; genus Trichonephila; species Trichonephila clavipes. The sequence goes on along the minus strand of BMAU01003708.1, from coordinate 6,744 downwards.
TATTTCGGCTGCACGAATTAATTTTAAAAGGAATACGGTTACGAAAAAAGTAGTACAAATCTATCTAAAGTAAGGTTGGTTACCTTAGATATTGTCAAACACAACAATGTATTGGATGCCAATTCCACAATTCTTTGTTATAAAAATGCATGGAAAATTACAAGATTTATTTTTTCATTTGTAATTTATATATATATATATATATTTAATTTTTCCTGGGAGCTTTAAAAGCTAGAGCGGCATCCATCAAAACCGCGGTTCTCTCTCTGTTTTCCAGATCGCCCCTGACTAAGCCGGCTCTGCCATAGTAAGTGAAAATGCCGGATTTTGTTTGTCAAGATCATTTTATAGCAGACTGCATTTTCATGTATTTTAGATGGTCGTTTTATATTTTCTACATCAATATCTTAATGTCTGAATTTAAAATTACATAAAATTCTTGACATTCGCATCAATGACCATGATAATTTTTATTAGTATATGAATGTGTCATCAAACGATTACATGACTAATATTAACACATTATTTTAACCATTTAATTAATATCAAGTATAACATAACGCACACAAATTTTCTAAACTTTAAAATAAATATTTCGAAAACTACTTCAGATATACTCAACATTTTTTTATTCCTACGCTTTAGCTTCTCAGTTTTGCTTCTCTATGTAAGAATTTATTGTAATTGTATATTCATCAATTTTTTTTTTGTATATTTTTGTTCTTAGCATGCGGTTTTCAACCGAATTGTATGAAATCTTCGAAATATATTAAATGAATGATTGAATATTAACGTCGCACTGTTCAGCTACACGAGGGCTTTTGGCGACGGACCACGTAATTTTGAACCATGGTCAAGTGACGTGGACGACACCTGAGCTGGCACCCCCTCTCCTAACTACCCCACACACCAACGGGAGTACGTTTCAGCTCTCGACAGATTTAACGTGCATCGCTGCCCTACACGGCGGGTCTTTAGTGGTACTGGGCTCGAACTCGTGACAAAGCAAGCCACGTTCCGATACCTATACCACTCGGCTACCGCGGCCGAAATATATTAAAAGATACCAAAGAAGCTATATAATAAAATTTGAAATTTTTATTATACTCAAACAATTGCTAAAACTAATGGTAAAAATTTTTAACTGCGCGATGCATTTTTTTTTTCGAAATTTCAAATAGAATTTCTAACATAAAATTTCTAGCTTTAAAAGGTCGAGATTTCAAAACATATCCAGATTTTAATTACTTATTCAGTTAGCCTTTAAAAAGATAAATGTTGAGAGGTATTTTGTATAAATAGATATTTTTGAACAATATATAATTCGAATGTTTTTCAATAGCTGAATTTAAAATTGATTTTTATGTTTATTTATATGCATAAATGTCTACTGTAAATGTTTCCGTATATTTTTGATTACCATTTATTCAAACATTCAAGTTATAAAAAAAATGTGTGAAAATCATGTTGTCTTTGATGTAAACCGAAGTTCAAGCACTTAAAATTCAAATATAATTCGGTGTATTTTAACAATATATAACCAGGCACTCTATTTAAACTTCCTGAACACTTAGGCTTTGAAATCTAAAAAAAAAAAAAAACTAATAAATCTTAATTAGTTTTTTTTTCGTTATTATTTTATCAAAGTATAAGAAAATGTTTCAAATGATTTGATGAAGTTTAAATTTTTCATTTTTAGTGGTTGAAAAAATTGAAAAGGTTCCAAATTTTAAAGTTTGATGTTTTATTAATTTTTCGGTATCTTATAATAAAATAATCATGTTTCAAAAACTGAAAGCTTTGAATAAGAAAAATGAAGCGAAAGAATATACTTAAAAAGATATAATTTGTCTTACTATATAAAATAGCAGATTGCCCTGACACGCCCCAACTTGTTACAGTTTTAAATTAATATATGAAACCAAAAGGGAATTGTAACATATTTTACTTTATGCGTTGGGACTTTTGGAAACATTTAAAATACAAGCTAGCAAAGAAACACTTCTTGGGTTGTAAAGAAATTTCTCCCCGATTTTTTACATTGCCCAGGTTCAAAACACGGGGTTCCTGCGAGCCATAAAACTTCTGCTGTGTTGCTTCCTCCGTCCCTCATTATCTCTCAAGATGTTAAACCTTAAAAAGGGGGAAAAGAATTCCAGAAAAGTGCGGCTAATCCGCTTTTGAAAACGTTACTTGAAGGCAGACAAATCCGTGCAGTCCATTTTCGAAGCCTCTCTAGTTGGGCGGAAAAATCCCGTTCTGTCCAATTGGGGGTTAAATTGCAATGAAACAACGATGTATTATTCGATTGACATGAATTTTTTATTCGAAAGATAATCTTGTGGCATTGCATTTTTAATTTGATGTCTGGCATGTGACTGCCACTGTATGCTCGGATGTAGTCCAATTTGGACGTCCAATTTCCAGTGATTTTTGCAACATTTGCGGCAGTATATCGGCAATAACACGGCGAATGTTGTCTTCCAAATGGTCAAGCGTTTGTGGCTTTTCCGCATAGACCAATGACTTTACATAGCCCCACAGAAAATAGTCTAGTGGTGTTAAATCACAAGATTTTGGAGGCCAATTCACAGGTCCAAAACGTGAAATTAGGCGGTCATCAAAAGTTTCTTTCAATAAATCGATTGTGGCACGAGCTGTGTGACATGTTGCGCCGTCTTGTTGGAACCACAGCTCCTGGACATCATGACTGTTTAATTCAGGAAGGAAAAAGTTAGTAATCATGGCTCTATACCGATCACCATTGAGTGTAACGTTGTGGCCTTCATCGTTTTTGAAGAAGTACTGATCAATGATTCCACCAGCACATAAAGCGCAACAAACAGTCAGTTTTTTGGATGTAACGGTGTTTCGACATACACTTGTGGATTAGCTTCACTTGAAATGCGGCAGTTTTGTTTGTTGACGTAGACATTCAACCAGAAGTGCGCTTCATCGCTAAACAAAATTCGCTTATGAAAATCGGGAACAAGGGCAATCTAGGTTTGGGCTCATTCGACGAATCTAAAAGCGTTGTTCAGGCGTGAGTCTATTCATGATGAATTGCCAAACCAAACTGAGAATAAATCACTTGACATCTGTTAAATCATTCGCCATCTTGGAAAGTAATGCCAACTTTAACTTCTATACCTGGAAAAAAAACCACTCTTTTATGATTATCATGTGGTAAAATTTCAAACTATTGTTTTGTAGTATCGCTAAGTTGCAGTGGTTTTAAGAAGGATGTTTTTTTCGCGTGCAAGGATATCTGTTAAGGGTACTGAAAGTTCTTAAAATAATAGCATATTAAAAGCATAATATTTAAATTTTAAGTCTAAATAACTAACTAGGCATCTGACAGTAGTTCTCATATTGTTTGAATAGATTAACATGCTGAAAACTTCAAGTATTCTTTATTGATAGAAAGGTATTACTATCGACATCATTATTTGTAAATTTGAGGTAACATTTGGAAGTATAAGGGTTACCGAAATGAAAAGTGGACACGTGTAATTGTGTCAGAATGATTGTAGCTATAGCAGAGCAACCGAACATGAATATAAAGAGATATTGGAGGTGTACACCGTTTATGATATACAGTAATGAAACCTGTTCGTTGTGAAGAATTACACCGAAACTAAAGTTGTACAATTAATCGATGCATTCATATTGGAGCAATGCGCGACAATATGAATTCTTATTGCAAAAGGTGAGCTGAATGCTGGAATCAATGAGAGTAAGTGAGTAGTCTGGGGTGAGCACTGCTTAGTTTGAACAATTGGTGCAAATGTTTCCGAGAAGGGCGGAAAACAATATCAGATCTCCATGACATTGCTGTTCCCAAAGTAACCCATAAAATCTAGACAAGCTTAAAAGAATTCCATTGAAATGGGTTGGAACACCCATCGTATAGTCCGGTTGTCTCAAAGAACCTTTCAACACTTTTTTTTTTTTCACTTAAAATGACTTTACGTTTTTATTCGAACGATGAGGTGAAGGAAATTATTGCTGCAATTCCTCAACGAAGGCATAGACCAGATCTCGAGAGGATGGGACCTGTGTTTCAACGCCCAAGGCAATTTGTTTTCTAAAACGATATTCTTATTACTCAACTTGAATACTTTTCATCTGGGTAACTCTCTTAAATATTATTAATAGCCGTTTATATTATTACTAAGCAATTTATACATGGTTTAAACTATTATGTTTAACATTTACTAAAAATAACAATAAGCGAGAACTGGTTTATCAATTTAAAAATAGCCAACAAATAAAATCAACGAGAGTAAAAATTGTTATTATATTTCTGAGGGAGAAGTTTCTTCCCCACACAAATCGAATGTTATTTAAGATCTTTAAAGACGATGACAATTAAATATTCTGATTGATTTAGAAGCTAGAGTTTATAATTCTTGAAAATTATATATTTGTATCAAATCTTCCGATTTCAGATACGTTGAATCTATTAAATTCCAAAAATATCTCGTTTAACACAAATAGTTATTCCAAATATTTAGATGAAAAGAAATGGATTGAGACACAAGAAAAATTTCAAGACATTTCTTCAAAAGTGTAATGTATATGTTTAGATGAAATTTATTATTTACCTAATTCTCTTTTTTATCGTTAGTTATTCATTTGTATGTCCATTTATGCCATGTATTTAGTTTATATTAAATTGTTTCTAATATTTATTCGATGTAAAATTGTTTATTTTTGTCATGTCATTAGGAAACGCCATGGACTGTATTTATCTTTTTACATGATGGCAACATGCTTTTTTATAATTTGTTTGTGTGTGTAGTAAGAATCTGGGGAACACGTCAGTTGTTGTTTTTTTCTCGCTTGGAGAAATTCAATACACAAATAAGTTGGCACTTATTTAAAACCTTTCATCGCAAAATTAAATGGATGTGTTCTAAATTCAAATGTGTTATAGTATCAGACATCTACTAGTAAGTCAATAGATTTTAAGCTGTGTCACAAGCTATTAACACCGAAATTTCATTAACTGCATTTAACCCTTTTTGAGTTATAACTTATATGTCAATACTTGTATTCATGAAATTTTTTGTTCTATCCCTATATACATGTTTATAATTTTATTCAAGAGATAAAACTTTATAATCTCGTTAGCAACAACATATACCATTTTAAGGTCAAAACATTAAAAATTTTGAATATTTTGTAATATAACTTTGTTATTTTTCACTCAAATTTAAAGAATGTATCTTATGTTACAGCTATCTGTTATGAATGAAGGGTTTTGCCATTTCAGCTCCAAAAATATAGTTACCAGTAACTTTTTTCTTTAAAGTATCCGAACACATCGGGAGTACTTTTTTTTTTAAAAAAAAATAGCATACTCAAATATTATAAATGCATTTTTAGGAATCATTACTGATAAATACTATATTTAACCTACTATATTAAAAAAGTATCTAAAGCTTACAAGGTAGCATAATTGCAAGAGAAATTTTCGCAATATTTTTGAAAAACCTACAAAGCAATTGGAGAAAAAAGTAATAAAATAATATCAGCAAACGCTTTAACAAAACAAAGTAGATGCATTTATCAAGAGAATATGCAAAAATTTTAATGTTGCACGAAAATTTAAAAATTTTAGAGATGATCGAGTAAATATTATAAGAAATGTGACATTCTTTATGAGATCATTATTTGGACAAAAGGCCATAACTCAAAAGATATTCATACAATAAGAAATGTTTTAGTACATTCTCTAGAAAGTAATATAAATATCAGGTTCAAAAAGTTTTATAGAAATACATTCGTAATATTTTGAGTTATCAAACTCACCATGATAGATTCTGAAAAATTAAAACCTCACTTCCGTTTTTTGTAATTTTATAAAATTAGTTGTAACTTAGACCCTCTAGTTTGCGAATAAACAAAACAAAAGTATGTTTTGTAAGGCCGAAATATAGCTCTATTCAATAAAATAAAAAAACAAAAGAATATATGTTTTGACCGAGTTTGATTATTTCATCGTGTTCAGATACTTCTAAAAACAATATTTTTTAATAATTTATTATTACAGCAAGTTAGAATTACTATATAATTCGTGTATGGAATAGGTAATATAATTCTTAATACATTATTACACGATGTCATACAGCTTTTTCTGGATTTCATGTTGTCAAACAACTGTAAATGTATAACAAATTCGTTTCTAGAGACATAGACGTCTATGATCAGTCTAGAAAGATGACGGTCGATATGTGTACGAAGCTTATAAATATTAAAAGATTCTGAGAACATCACTTCTGATACGGATCAAAAGGGTTGCAATCTATTGCTTTATTAAGTCATAATATTCTTCCAGAAGAATGTCATTTGAAATCCGATAGCGGTAAATTTGTCAAGCATGCACTTTCGATTAAGGGTTACTTAAATTATCTTTTAACTGAATGAGTAATAGCGAAGCACTCATTAAATATTAGCAAACTCTGAAAGTTTTAATCATAAACGTTGAATAAGCGCCAAGCCACGGCATTCCTGAGTCAGTTAAAAGATATTATAACAGAGGAATGAATATTTATGAATGCATCGCTGACTTCTAAACAGTGCATTTATTGAAATCAGGCCGTACAATTAACTTCTCATAAAGGAGAACATAATATAGAAATGGATCATAAATTCCTCGTACTTGTTTGAATGCTTCAGAGGAAAATCCAATAAAATATTCGGGATATTTTGTTTATTTATTGCTTACTCATGCAAAAT
>BMAU01003707.1:0-56236 GCA_019973935.1 Trichonephila clavipes | reverse complement strand
CAGGTATAGAAGTTTAAGTTGGCATTACTTTCCAAGATGGCGACCGATTTAACAGCTGCCAAGGGATCTATTCTCAGTTTGGTTTGGCAATTAATCATGAATAGACTCACGCCTGAACAACGCTTTCAAATTGTGCAATTTTATTTCGAAAATAATGGTCGATTTTCATAAGCGAATTTTGTTTAGCGATGAAGCGCACTTCTGCTTGAATGGCTATGTCCAACAAACAAAACTGCCGCATTTGGAGTGAAGCTAATCCACAAGTGTATGTCGGAAACACCGTTACATCCAGAAAAACCCATGACTGTTTTCAAGTGCGCTTTATGGGCTGGTTGAATCCTTCTTCAAAAACGATGAAGGCCACAACGTTACAGTCAATGGTGATCGGTATAGAGCCAAGATTACTATCTTTTTCATTCCTGAATTGAACAATCATGATGTCCAGGAGCTGTGGTTCCAACAAGATGGCGCAACATGTCACACAGCTCGTGCCACAATCGATTTATTGAAATACACGTTTGGTGACCGCCTAATTTCACGATTTGGACCTGTGAATTGGCCTCCAAGATCTTGTGATCTAACACCGCTAGACTATTTTCTGTGGGGCTATGTAAAGTCATTGGTCTATGCGGATAAGCCACAAACGCTTGACTATTTGGAAGACAACATTCGCCGTGTTATTGCCGATATACGACCACAAATGTTGGAAAAAGTCATCGAAAATTGGACGTCCAGATTGGACTACATCCGAGCCAGCCGTGGCAGTCCTATGCCAGAAATCCTATTTAAAATGTAATGCCACAAGATTATCTTTCGAATAAAAAAATTCATGTCAATCGAATAATACATCGTTGTTTTATTGCAATTTAAAGTTCTATACCTCTAAAAAAACACCCTTTATTATGTTATCGAAATTATATATAATATTCATATAGTATGATTTTATAAGTTATTAGAAATAATAATCATATAATATAATTAAATAGTAATTATAAAGAAGAATAATCGTCGTATTGTAAAAAAATAAAAATAATGCTTAAGATTACTCGTATTACATAATTATAAATAAATAACATAAGAATAGCTATAAATAAGCAACAGAAAATTTATAAATAATAAATAACAATAATAATTATAAACAATAAACAATAATACTTATAAATAAGTAACAATAGTAATAAACAATAAACAATAATAATTATAAATAAATAATAACAATTATAAACAAATAATGATAATTATAAATAAATAACAATAGTAATTATAAATAACTAATAATAATTATAAATAAATAACAGTAGTAATTATAAATAAATAACAAAATATGTAATAATATGTATAAATAAATGCTAAAAGAAACAATCATAAATAACGAATATTATACGAATATTACACAAAGTAATAATTGCATTTTTTTAATTATGAATAAAATAATTACATAATGTGTGTTAAAATTAATTAAAGAATATCAGTACAAAGTAGTGAAAGCTGCAATATGAAACTTGCACTGCAAGAGTTCCTTCAATGAATTTCATCCGAACAAAGTACGTAAAAAAACATTTTTATAACAAAAATAAACGATTTTTATAGCGATAATTAAAAGCACAACATTTATTCTTTTAAGAAAAAAATACTCTAGTACTAACTCATTTTTAAAAATATCCATATTCACTTGAAAATAGCACTGAATTAAACAGAAAAACGCAAACAATAAAAAAATTACACTGAAAATGGTTAAATTTTTAAAGAAATCGTGATCTAAATTAATTAAAGGGCTAGCGGGAAAAAACCAATAAAAAGTTATTTCTAATATACGTTATCCCCATGGCAACCACATCAACAGACGATAAAAATATTAAGGTAGCCATATAGTAATGTCATCGCCCCATCTTGGGGCTATTACCCTCAACATCAAATGGAGTAACTTCATGGACAGACTGACGCCAGTCAGTAATCACGTGATTCAACGTCAATAAACAGCACGTGCGATTTCATACCATTGATTTTCCTATACGTTTGTTGACGTCGTTCTGGTCTCTTAATTTTATCTAATTAAAAACATATGATATTGTATTTTTGCATTATTCTAGTATATATATTTGTTGGAAATAATTTTTACAACTCTTTTATATAATTTTTTTGTTTTATTCTAATTAGTTAATTATCTACTTCCGACTAGTGTTAGCTGGCATATTTATTTATCCTAGTTCGGTTGGATCCTAGCATTTAATCATAGTTCATGGTACACTTAGGTATGACTCTTAGTTCTTAATTAATTTAGTAGTTATTTATTAAATAGTTTTGCGCAAGAATGGTTGACAGTATAGAATTAAAACTACATTTTTAAAATTGTATGATTATCGAATAACATTGATATCATTTCTTTAAAAAAAGAACTCACACCTATTATTATACAACATAGTGTCAGTTAGGTGTGAATAATATAAAAAATGTCTGTTAGTAATTTTAATTAATAATTCAAAGTCAGGAGAAAATATTTATTCTGAATTTTTCAATTTGATGATAATTTGTGGGAGGAATGTTTACAAAAAATTAAAGAAATGTTTCTTTGATTTTTTTACCTTCCACAAAAATTATCAATTTTCTAAATTATTTATAATTATTCTTTGCTGTTAAAATTTAATATGTCATTTCTTTCTTTAAATTAAAATACAATATTCTTAAGGGGAATGAAACCATTACAAAAGGGGTAACAATTTTTAGAAATGATTACATTTAATTTGACATGTTATTGTCTTATTTTTTTAAGTACATATAAACTTGCAAAAAAGTTTATTTCTTGAAGCCTGTGCACATAGAACATTAGTTAATATGAAAGTTTTAGATAAATGAAGAGAATTGTCTTTTGGTGTAAAAGTGGTTTTTTTTTCCATATTTTTTTTTGAAATCTCAGTGGCTACTTAAGAAGTAAGTATTTGTTTATCCATGATTTATAACTATTTTCCTTTTTTGCACAAATCCTTAAAATAGTTTAATTCCTGAAAACTCAGTATAATGCATGTAAAGGTAATTAAGGATGTGAGCATATGATTCATATATGTGTCCTGTGATGAAAATTGAATTTATTTTACAACTTCATGAATTGCGCAAATTGTATAATAGTATGGCTTACCAATGGGGACATTAAACACTCTATGTAAAGCATTGTAAGTGTCAGACATTTGAAATAATCCCGTAATTTTGGTTTGATTTATCAATACTATAGGAAGTTCTTAATTTTTCCTTTGTACTTATATGCTACTAGCTGATAAACATGTTCTTCACACAGGTGTGAATTTATGTATATAAAATAATGTTATGCATGAAATTTCTCTCCCCCAGTACTTCATTATTTAGAAATGGTAAATAACAATTTTCTAAAAAATATATTATATTTACTCGAGTTTACCTACCTACACTTAAAATTCAAATGAATATTTTATTTCACTGTGAACAGTTATTTGTTGAAACTGAATTTTTTGTTTACACAATGTATTGCGTATAAATACTTCATACATATTTTGTACAATATTATGAAGCATTTAAAGCTATTTGAAAATGTTTCTAATAAATAACATTTCCCTATCTTTGACTGTCTGATTACTTAGTATTATCTTTTAAAAAATGTTTGGAAATTTTTAGAAAATGATTGTATAAAGTAATAAAAGAAAATACAATTACACTATTAAGTTAAAAAATAAATCATATTGTCTGATATAATTTTTTAAAAATATTCAATGTAATATGAACTTCACTTTATATCTCGGCTACTAAATATTATGTAAACTGATATACGACATGACACCGATCCTAAAATTCGAGATTTAATGCGAGTATGAACTATATTAAAAATTTACATTACAAATTCAATAATTTTTTTAATTGCCTTTATATAAAGTGCTTGTGACATGTTGAACAACTTGTTATAAATAATTGTATAATATTAATGAATATTTCATCAGAAAAAAAAATACTATAATTTTCACAAATTCAATTTAATTTCTAATTGAATTGCATACTTTTAAGCTATTGTTTATCTCATATTAGGATAGAGTTAATATGAAAGTTTTTGATTAACAATAAATATTTATCCTTTGATGAAATGAATCTTGTTTTTATAACACAATGAATTGCAAATAAGATAGAAATAATTTAATACAATATGGAAATAAATAGTTGCATAAAATTTCCATTCATAATTTCTACTAGTTATGTCTCTTGAGCAGATATTTATGTTTTGTGTTAAACACTTGAGTTCCATTTCATGCAAACTTAAAACTTGGAGAAATGTATTGGCATTTTATTTTGTTATCACTAATACGTATCTAAAGTGTCCTTTTATATATAATTATACTTTTTTAAAAAAAGAAATTGATCATTATAATACACAAGAGCCCAAAATTTATCTTCGAAACATATGTCACACAAAAATATCAGTGATTTTGACCAATTAACTTCTTAACAATAATTTTGAAAAAAATATATTCTCTGTAATTCTCTTCGATAAATATCATAAAATTGATCAAAGTACTCTTCTTAGGTCAACATTTGCAACAAACTCAATGCAACAAATTTATTCAGGACATATATCATGAGATTTATATTTTCAAAAGTATAAAATAAATCTAATCTCTATAATGATAAATCTACAAATTGAGCAAATACTAATAAATGCATATTTTTATACATATGTAGTAAAAAAATTTGTATATGTGTGAGACAGTTTTTATACCATACAGTCAAACTCTGAAAAACATGTGTTGAAACCACGTAAATATATTACAATTTTTATTTTTTTCTAAAAGAATTATGAATTCAAAAATGACTTTTTATTTTGGTCATGTAGGAGTGAGCAGGACTTTTATATTTAATATATATATATGGACACAAATTTATATCTATATATATAAAGGAGAAAACGACTCACTCACTGACTAATCACGCTATCTCCGGAACTATTAAACCTACAGACTTGAAATTTGGTAGGTAGGTTCCCTTCATGAAGTAGACGTCAGCTAAGAACGGATTTTGCAAAGTTCGACCCCCAAGGGGCGTTATAGATAATTATTTCGATTATTAAACTATTAGATGTACAGTCGTGAAACTTGGTACACAGATTTCTTTCACAAAGTAGAGATTCCCTACATAATGATTTTTGTGAAAATCGACCTCCAAGGGGCGTTGAGGGCGCTTAAGGGGCGTTATACATAAATATTTCCATTTTTAACCTATTGGACGTACAGTCTTGAAATTTAGTAAGCGGATTCCTTTAATAGAGTACAGATCCACTGCAAGATGGGTTTTGTCAAAATCGACTCCCAAGTGGCTGGTAGAACCCCCCTCAGTATAGAGGGCGCTGCTTGTAAAAACATGGTTTGTTTACACCAGATATATTGTGTACGTGACCGAGCGCGGACGCACTCCATATTCCATTAAACTTATTATTTAATCTTACACTGGTCTTCGATGATTTATTGAATTTAATTGAGTCTAATGATTGTGATGATATGAAAGTTGATTGATATAAAAGCATTCTACCACTGATTAACTGAACCACTGACAATCGTAACATTGGTGCAACGGCCTGAAATTAATGAAAATTGATGAAATTGATGAAAGAATCATTTTTGGTAGCCTCGACCAAGAAATAGAAATATCATCTTCGACAGTGAATTCAGGTAAGCCGAATTTTTATTGAAACTGAATTATACCTGAATATATATATAGAAGATTAAAATGTCAGAAGATCTCTCAAAATTTAAAAAAAAAAGCGTACTGTGGTACTTTCTTCGTTGACAAAATTGATAAATAAAATTGAAGGAAAGATCAACAATGAAAATGAACCTGTTGATCAATTTGAAGCTTTTATAGAGCAATTAAATGATAAAGAAAGTAACTTAAGTTTATTAAATACACTAATTGAAGATCGTTTGTCTGTTGACACTATTACTGAAGATATGGAAGATTCCGAAGAAATTAAAGAGAAGATTATATTTTGGAAAACGAAGCTTTCTTCTAAAATTAGGAGAATAAATTCTGACTCTATCCAGGTTGATACAGTTTCTCGAAATATCCAAGTTATTGATTCCAATAGTTTTGAATGTATTAATGCAACGCCAGTTTGACTTAAGTTAATTTGATTAATTTATTTCGTTCGATCCATTTTAAATAAAACCCGGTTCTATTCTTCTGTTGGCGTCACACTATGGTTTACGTTTAAACATTAGATCTTTTAAAAACAAATAAACTGTACGCTAAATAAAAACCATTTTCTAATTAATCATTAATTTATTTTAAAACAATAAGATTGAATTTACGTTAAATTATAAGAGATACATAACAGAACATTACTTAACTAATAGGGATCTGAGAGAGAGGAATCTTGGTGTGGCCATCCCGAGAGTCTCCAACCGCGGTGTTCGTCAAAAGGGTCGTCAGACCAAAATCAGTGATAAAAATTGTGTCAGAGAGTGTCTCAATTCGTCGTGCATGCGCTTATATTTCGCGGCGGTTTACTTGTGTATTCTGGAGCGGATTCTTTTTCAAAACTCAATCAGCTTTTCTGATTGGTCTGGGGTCAGCGGAGGGATATCCTCTCGCGGTCAGTGACTTACCCCAAACGCGGGAAATTCCCAAAAAACATCCCAAACCATGATGTATTTCCGCGTTTGGGGTAAGTCACTGACCGCGAGAGGATATCCCTCCGCTGACCCCAGACCAATCAGAAAAGCTGATTGAGTTTCGAAAAAGAATCCACTCCAGAATATACAAGTAAACCGCCGCGAAATATAAGCGCATGCACGACGAATTGAGACACTCTCTGACACAATTTTTATCACTGATTTTGGTCTGACGACCCTTTTGACGAACACACACACACAGCGGTTGGAGACTCACGGGATATTTTTCAAAATTCCTCTCTCTCAGATCCCTATTAGTTAAGTAATGTTCTGTTATGTATCTCTTATAATTTAACGTAAATTCAATCTTATTGTTTTAAAATAAATTAATGATTAATTAGAAAATGGTTTTTATTTAGAGTACAGTTTATTTGTTTTTAAAAGATCTAATGTTTAAACGTAAACCATAGTGTGACGCCAACAGAAGAATAGAACCGGGTTTTATTTAAAATGGATCGAACGAAATAAATTAATCAAATTAACTTAAGTCAAACTGGCGTTGCATTATCTGGTGCCAGTGACAGGATTTTAAATTTTTTTTCTTTGCACCATCATTTGGTGCCGGACCAGTCATCGGAATTTTTTTTTCTTTTACATCATCTGATGTCGGGAATTTTTCTTGATGGGTCACCGAATAATAGTCCTACTTAATCTGTTAAACATGTGAAAAAATTTTTTTTATGTGTGCTATTCCAGTTGTGAAATTTTTTTTCTTGTAGTAATTTTTTATTATTATTATTTAGATACTTAGAGATGCTGTTAATGTATGTCTTTTTCTTATGCTCTTTGTTAGTATATGTATGTGTGTATTCTCATAATCTTAACTAATCTAGCTATGATGTGTTGATATGTTTGTATTGTGCATTTTAGTATGTTTTAATTTTTTTTCCCGTTTAATTAATTCCAGTGTATATTGTCATATGGAGTACGTGTTTCGTTGCTAGTTAACAATGTGTTTTTTTTTGCCCGAATGTTTGAAGTGGTTCAGTTAATTGATTATGCTTACTGTTCTGAGCGATTTAAGTGTTATGAAGATGTTATTTCCGATAAAAGTTCGTTAGATGTTGCACTGTTTAAATTAGAGAAATTAACTGTGTTAAATTTTGATAGTAATTGATTAGGTGTTTATGGCTGTAGTACTTGGAATTTGAGATATTGAAGTGATAAGGTTAGTAGTTTTTTGAGAAAAAAAAAAATTGGTTAAATGTTCATTTGTGCAGTATTTGAATTTAGAGCTATTAAAGTGTAAGGAAAGGGTTAAGTTTTGACGGAAATAGTTATTACGTGTTCATTATGTTTGCGCTTGAAATTTAGTTTTCTTTTTTTTTTCTGGTATGTTGGGGTTTGTCAATTTTTTTTTTTTTTTTTGTTAATCTGCTGTTCTGGTTGAGATGAGAGTTTAATTGTTGGAGCGATGTTGTGTTTGGGGAGTGGGTATTGGTTATATCGATTTTTTTGTGGACATGTAGAGCATGTTAGGGCATTGGACTTCGTAAATGCGCTTGATTTGTTGTAATTTTTTCCCCTCTCCTTGTTTCTGTTAAAATTTGATTTGGAGGTGTTGTGTGGGGTTTGACTCTTGGCGTTCTTGGCCGATAGGGGAGGACGTCCCCTCTCTGCCCATGTCATTCCGGCGCACTCCTACTCGGAGCATTTTTGTTCACCCCCCCCACCTGCCGCCGTCCAGGGGTGGAACTGGATGTGGGTTCACTCCGGCGCTTTGTGAGGTCAGATATTCATCCTCTCTTTTTCTCTATAGGGTCGACATTCCCCCTTTTTTTGTTTGTTACTTTTCTCTCAGAGCTACTGGATATTGAAATTTTGGTTTTTCTCTTACATTTAATTCGCATACTTTCCGCTGGAATTTTTTTTTATAACTATGCAACTCGTGTCATGTCGTTTTCTGATGTTTAAGTGAGACATTGTTGTAATTGGTTATTTAATGAATTTTTAGCTCAGAATTTTTTTATGCACTTGTTTTATGTCATGTTTGATGTTTTAAAGTGAGATAAAATTTTGTACTTAGTTTTTAATGAATTCTAGCTCAAATTTTTTATGCAGTTTGTTTCATGTTTTGATTTGATGCTTAAAGGACATAATGTTGTATGTGGTTAAAATTAATTTTAGCTCTAGATAAAAAAAAAAATTTTTGATTCTATGTGTTTTATGAAATATGTCAAATTTGTTGTTTGTAATAGGATTGTTATTTAATTTTGCTTTGCGATTCATGTATGCACGTCAATTTTAATTTTATAAATTTTAAGCTTTAAGCCATGTTTGTGACAAAGGTCAAATTTTGGGGGTCCATGGACACCTGTCATGAAAATTTGAATGTTGTTACTATACATACATATTTGACATTTTTTTCATTTATTACATAATTTTTTGTGTTGTGATTATTATCTAGTATTTAAAAAAATTTTTTTCATACAAAAGGTTCCTTTATTGAATAACTTAGTTTATGCTGATTTGATTGTGTATAACTGTGTACTTTCTAGTTAAATTTTGAGTTTGCATACAATGTTAATTTTTTTTTGGTAGCGGTATTTTGTCAGAAGCAATTTTAGTGATAATTTGTGTTAGTGTATTAATTTTAAGTGGCTGTGTATTACTGAATAATGATATCATTGGAATTTATGCTTGTTAAGATATGGAAAGAGATGGTTGTTTGAATATTTTCCCTACGAAATTATGTTGAAACTTAATTTTTTTCGCTCATGTTGTTTTGTTAGGTGAGACGATTGCTAACTTTGATTTAAAATTTTCTGGTTTTTTCGGTTATGTGTTTCAATGCTCATTTAATTTTTTTGTTTGTTTGTTTTGCTATAGATTTGGAATTTTTTTTTTTTACTCAGGGCTCTAGTTAAATTGTGGTTTTGGTTAAATTAATATGCAGTCAATCATTCTGTCTCGGTTGTGTGCTAAACTGTACTAGGAATTGAATGTTTTGTTTGATGTCGATATAGTACTTCTGTTGGGTTAGATTAATTGTGGTTTGGTTAAATGAATGTGCAGTCAATCATTCTGTCTCGGTTGTGTGCTAAACTGTACTAGGAATTTAATGTTTTGGTTGATGTTGATGTAGTATTTTTGTTGATTTAGGTTAACTTGTTTTTTGATTAATGGTAGCGCTCGGGTAGATTATTGAATTGAGTGTTGAGGTTGATTTAATTTTTTTTTAGGGTTTTGGATTTTAATTGTAGTTTTGCATTGTTATTTGGTAATAAGCCTTTTTTTTGTTGTTGGTCAGCTAATGGTGTTGAAAATGTTTCGTCCATTCGTTTCGAAAACGTGGGGAGAGCTTTTGTCCGCACCCCTTTTCGTCCGTAATCCCCCCCACGCGATCCGGTCAAGGGCGGAATACTGTTTGTTGATTGGACATTCTGTTTCTTGGTTGCTCCTTGTCGCAGGGACTCTCCTCCCCGCGGGCAGCATAATTCAGGGGTGGAATTTTTGGATGTCGGATTCTTGCCGCCTTAGGAGGGGTCTTCCCCTCGCCCCCACTGCTGTCGTGACAGAGATTCAGCGAAATTTTTCCGATGGGTTTTCGTTCCCCACCCCTTGTTTCCTATTTTACGTTACGGTGTTGTTGCTATGAGAATTTGAAACTGTTGGAAGAGGATTGGGCGTTGTTGCTATGAGAATTTGAAACTGTTGGAAGAGGATTAGGCGTTGTTGCTATGAGAATTTGGAAATGTTGGAATAGGATTGGGTGTAAATTTTTTTTTTGTTGTTTCACTCGTAAGGAGTTAGATAAGTTTGAGTTAGGAATTTCGTGGAATATTTGAGACAGTTATTTGAAGGAGATAGATAAAGTTTGCACTGATGAATTTGTTGAATGGTTGGGAAAATTTTTTTTTATGGAGATAGTTAAGTTTGTGTTCAAAGTGTACGTTTATTCGATAGTTGTTTTTTTATGGAAATGGATAATTGAATTGAAAAGAAAGTCACATGGTTTATTTGATAAAACTGTTTGATGTACTGAAGGATATTTTGATTTAAGGATTTTGGGCAAAGGAAATTGAGTTGATATAATTATGCGGTATATTTGAGAAAGTTGTTTTGATGTGAGAAGGTAATTTGAGTTCAGGATTTTGTACGATTTCGAGTAATTAAGTTGATGAACATAGATAAGTTGAGTTAATGATTGTGTGGTATATTTAATAATGTTTTGAGATGCATTTAGGAAAGTTCGAGTTGAGGATTATGCGAGATTTTTGTAAATAAGTTGTGATGGGGGGCCGCCTTTCCATAAGGATTACAACAGTAATTTGTATACCGGCCCTGTTGTTGTTTACAAGCAGAGGAATTTCTGGGAGTGCCTCTCACCCCACCGAAAAAGGGTGACGCAGTTCCCACGCCTGGAAGAAGGCAATGTACCCATAAATACATCATGATATGGGATGTTTTTTGGGAATTTCCCGCGTTTTTGGGGAGTCATGGACCCCGGGAAGATATCCCTCCGCTGACTTCAGACCAATCAGAAAAGCTGATTGTGTTTCGAAAAAGAATCCTCTCCAGAATACATAGGTAAACCGCCGCGAAATATAAGCGCTTGCACGACGAATTTAGTCACTCTCTGACACAAATTTTATCACCGATTTCGGTCTGACGACCCTTTGACAAATTGCCGAGGTTGGAGACTCCCGAGATGGCACACCATGTTCTCTCTCTCTCTCAGATCCTAATTCAGTTAAGTGATAATGTATATCTTTAGTAATTAACGTAATTTAAATGTTTTGTAATTAAATTAAGTGTTAATTTAAAGAACGGCTTTTTAATTTAGTGTCCGTTTTATTTGTCTTTAATGATTAATGTCTAAATTTAAGCTACAGTGTGACGCCAAATGTTAATTTAGAACCTGGGTACTAAAGAACGGATAATAAGAATAAATTAAATTAACTTAAAGTTAACCGGGCGTTGCATTATAATGGTGCCAGTTGACCAGAATCTTAAAATTTTTTTTGGTCGTTAGAAAAATTTTTTTTACATCCTTTGAGTTAGAAATTTTTTACAATTTTTTTGTAAACGTTTCTTGATGGATCATCAGGACAAATTTTCATCTCGTGTGCTACTGTGTATTTTATGTATTGCTTGAATTTGATACTGTGAATTTTTTTTTCAGTTTTTTCAGAGAGTCCGGGGTGCAACGATGACGCAGGTACTTGTGCTCTTTAATTTTTTTCTCTCCTTCAATATTGATGTGAATTTTTTTTTTTTTCTATGCATGTATGTACGCGAGAGCCGATTAGCTAAAAGTTTCATTTAAATTTAAGAGTTCATGAATTTCTGTTGCCTTGCACGAGTGCTTAAATTTTGTTTTTTAATTTAACGATTTTCGTTGTGAATTAGATTCGCTAGAAATTTTGGTCTTAACTAATAATTAACAAATATGCCACGTACACGACAATCAGACCCCCTTTTGACGCAAACGGCGTTCGAGAAATTTAATCTAATTGATCTAATTCCAATGTACGACGGAGGTGAATCGTTAGGAATTCGCAGGTTCTTGGGAAAAATAAACGATGTTGCGAATTTAGGCAAGTGGTCAAACGATGAGAAAGTAACAATTCTAAAATTAAAATTAACGGGAATAGCTGAGGAATTTTTTCTATCCGACCCAACACATAGTCAATTGACAGAATATAACGATATCGGAAGAATTCTTATTGGAAGATTCGAAAAAGCTGTACCTTTTTTAACGCGTCTCCAATTATTTTCATCGTGTATCCAGGGTCCTTCGGAGAGCGTGCAGAAATTTGCAGCACGCATCAATAAACTGGGAACACAGATTTTCCAGTCAGGAAATTCGGCTCAAAATACCGCGGTGAGAAATGCGAATGACCAATTGTTGCAATCTCGGTTTATAAGTGGTTTAAAAAATGAAATACGCCGGTTTGTTCTCTCCCGCGATCCTTTGAATTTAGAGGAATCAATCAATGCCGCATTGATGGAAGAGCAGAACATGAAATTAAACCAAATAGATAGCGAAGAGAGATCCGGCTTGTCGTCCGCACAAACGGAAAATCCAGTTCTTTCAGCATTAGCGGATAGATTACAAGAAATAAATTTAAGGGTCGGCCGTCTACAAGAGGCAAGTGCAGTTACAGCTCGCAAATCAGGTGGGAACTATTTTAACAGAAGAGAGAACGTTTTCAAGTGCTTCTATTGTGGTATTCAAGGACACAGACAGGCGGAATGTAGGAAGAGACAGAGGGACGAACGCGCTTCCCGTTACCAGCCCCGGAGAAATGCCGCAAGCGAGTATTCTTCTTCAAGTAGCCCCAGGCCAGGAGGGAGGCATGTACATTTCAGGAATCTACTCTCCGCGACAATTACGCAGCCCCCAGGCATTCGGTGAGAGCGACACACACAAATTCTGAGAATAGGGTTTTCAACGTTTTCGCACAAATCAGGATTTAAACTCCCATGGAGAAAACCGTATTTAGATTTTTTCATTCGGTAGAGGAGCGGTTTTCTCCGATTCAATCTCGAGATAAAATATTCGATCTGCCGATCATAAATGCAAACATTAAACATCACAAGTTTAGAATTTTAATTGACACAGGTGCATCCGTATCTTTAATGTCTAATTCTTTTTCACTAAAATAAAAATGATAACTTTAGGAATTTAATGTTTCAATTCAGATTAAAGCTGTAAGCGGAGACACGGTAGAAATTATCGGTTGCTATGAAATACAATTGTCATTGGGGGAATTTCAATTTCGACATATTTTTTTATAACGAAACAAGAGATTAACGATAATTATTGCGCTATTTTGGGATACGATTTTTTGAAAGTATGGGATGCAGTTTTAGATATAGGAAAAAACCGTTTATTAATTCATAATTTTTCAATTCCGCTTATTCATTATTCACTCCCCACGCGTGTGGTACAGAGTAACTTTATAAATGGATTTTTTAAAACACAAAACGTGTGTGGGTCCCCATTCGGTCACAAATGTTCGCATACATGTTGAAACATTACCTAATTCGACGTCACTGGCCACTATTCGGAGTTCAGTAAAGCTACGGAATAAAAACATTCATTTAACCAATTCGCAAATTAAAATTGATCCACAGACAAATGACACCGTCTTAGAAATTAGAAACGATTCAGATAACATAATCACCCTTAACAAGAACATGAAAATAATTACAGTCAATAATTACGAAGACTTTTCTTCTGATTTTCCGGTTTCTCAAGATATTTTACCCCCACTCACGGAGAAAGATTTCAATCTTTCAGGTTTGGACAATAAAATCAAAAACAGATTATTTCAACTTTTAATTTCGCACAAAAGTGCTTTCGCTCGTTCTACGGTAGAATTATCCGCAGCCGTTACGTAGCACCACAGAATCAGTTTACAACACGATTATCCCATTAAATGTCCAATTTATAAGATTCCATTCAATTTAAGAAACGAATTTCGACGTCAAATAGCAGATTTAGAAAAGGCGGGGATTATTTCGAAATCCAATTCTCAGTATAATACTCCGGCATTGTTTGTCAAACAGAAAGAAAAATGGCGCCTAGTTTTAGATTTTCGGAAACTCAACGAAATAACTGTGACTCAGGATTTTGTCATTCCAACATTGGACGACATCCTACATGAAATTTCAGGTTCAAACTATTTTTCGGCGTTAGACATGAAGTCAGCATTTAATCAAATTCCACTACACTTTGCGGACAGGCATAAGACGGCATTCTCTACTCCCGACGGTGATAAATATCAATTTAACAGATTATGTTTCGGTTTAAAAAACTCTCCTAAAGCTTTTCAATCAATCGCACAGGAGGTCCTAGGAGATTTATTACACCACGGAGCTTTGGTTTATATAGATGACATTATTCTATTCACTAAAACTATAGATGAACATTTTGAACTACTGGGTAAGGTTTTTGAACGCTTTGAAAGGATTCGCTTAAAATTTAATCCGAGTAAATGTCAGTTTTAACGAAAAGTTGTAAATTTTTAGGGTTTGTGGTAACGCCGGAAGGCATTCTTATAGATAAAGATAAGTCCGTATCAATTAATGAGTTTCCAGTTCCAAAGGATCAAAAACAAATTAAATCTTTTTTAGGGTGCTGTAATTTTTATAGGAAATATATCAAGAATTTCGCAAAACGCGCACTTCCCTTAACGAATTTATTGAGAAAAGACACTCCATTTGAGTGGACATCCGAAACGCAGGAGGCATTTGATGATATTAAGAAAGCCATATTGAATCCACCGGTCTTGGCACTACCTGATCAAAACGCGGAGTTACAAATAACAACGGATGCTTCTTCTCGCGGCATAGGGGCAGTTTTAGAACAAAAATATCCTAACTCTGAAGTCAAACCTTTATATTTTTTCTAAAGAAATTAAATCCATCACAATCAAAATATAACGCAACTGTTTTAGAATTTTTCGCGATATATACAGCATTAAATTTTTTTTTAGACCTTTCTTGTTAGGCAGAAAATTTAAAGTTTTTACCGATCATAAGCCTCTCGCGGGATTTCTTTCTAATAAAAATCCCTCTTCCAAAATTTTGCGTTGAAATTGGCTCTGGAAGAATTTAATTACGACATACACTATATCAGGGGATCCTTAAATTCAGTCGCAGATCATCTTTCTCGTTATATTAGCAACATCACAATAGCTTTACCGGACTCTAAAGATCTCATTAATATGCAACGCGAAGATTCTGTTTTAAGCACTATCATACAAAAAAAAATTGATCAAAATGATCTTAGCCCACAAATCAGCAACTATTTTATTAATGGGGAAGGTTTGTTATGTCATCTGTCCAAGCGCCCCTCGAGATCACCCAGGTCTAACACCACTAGAAAGCAGGTTTGCATTCCACATTGTCTAAAAGCTAAAATTCTCGAATCAGTTCATTCAGAATATGGAGGACATCTTAAATTTTTTAAAACTTATCATCGACTCAGCGAGAACTTCTTTTGGCACAATATGTATAAAGATACTAAAAATTTTGTTCGTTCTTGTACCATATGTTTATCTCGAAAAAAAAAACGCCTTTAAAAATCCCGCCTGCACCCCATCAACTTGTTGAACAAAGTACTGAACCAGGAGAAACGTGTCATATGGATATTTTCGGTCCCTTAAAACCACGCTTAAAGGTAATAGCTATGTTTTATCTATGATAGATGCATTCACAAAATATATTCACATCGTTCCACTTCCGGATACTAGGTCCAGTACGATTTCAAAAGCTTTCTTTGATAATTACATTGTACACAGGGGTTGCCCACATAAATTAGTCGTAGATAACGCTACATATTTTAAGAGTTCCGAATTTGTTGAATTTTGCAGAGTCATGGGTATTCAAAAAGGCACATATCAAGTTATTCCGCTCACGTCAACGGTAGGGTAGAGAAACCCAATCAATCGCTAGCCAATATCCTTGCATCAATTTCACAAAACACAAACGATTGGGATGATCAACTCCCGCACACCATGTTAGCATTAAATTCAGCGATCCATGAAGCTACATACACATCTCCCTTTTCCTAGAGCATGGCAGAGATATTCGATTATCCTACACTTACGAAAGAATTCTGATACACCACAAAATAAGTATGAATATGTCGAGAAACTTTTACCGTCTTTGGAGCATACTTTCAATAAAGTTTTAAAAATCTAAAGGATCAGGAGGCATCACATGTTGAATTGAGTACGAGAGCGACAAAACAACATCATTACGATTACAAGATCGGGTCCTTGTGTTTTTTATAAAGACGCCTAACATTAAATCTAATTTATCTCCAAAACTCAGACCTAAGTTCGAAGGTCCTTACAGAGTGATAGAGAGGCGTTTTTCTAATGTCAATTATAGGGTGCAAACATGTAGAACAATTGAGGAAAAGATTTAACACGCATGTCAATCGGATGATTCCATTTATTAAGAGATTTTCATATTTGCATTTGAAAAATTTGGATGATTTACAACCAGACGAGACGGAGGTTAAAGGGTATTGCTCCAAGTCCACGGTATAATTTAAGGGCTCGTGCAGGTAATTCGGCTCGTTAAATACGTTTCTGCGCTAAAATATTTGAGGAGACTTAATTTTTTTTTTTTTTTTGCAATTTTACGCTTCGTCATTTCGAGAGCACGCATTGAATGATACCCTGTCTCATAGTTGCACCTTGTTTCATGCTATGTTTTATGTTTTTTTTTTTTTTTGTTATATCAAATTTTGTACTCATTTATTTAATGATTTCCTGTTATTTAATGAATTCAGTTAAATTTTTTTATGCAGTTTGTTTTATGTCTTGATTTTTATGCTTAAATGACATAGTGTTGTTTGTGGTTAATATCAATTTAACTCTAGATAAAATATTTTCATGCTGTGTGTTTTGTGCAATATCTTAAATAAATTTGTAATGCAAGTGTTATTCAATGATAATGATGTACGTACGTCAATTTTAATTTTAGTAATTTCAAGCTTTAATTTATGTTTGTGACAAAGGTCAAATTTTGGGGTCTCTGGACACCTGTCATGAAATTTGAATGTTGTTATGATACATACATATTTTAAATTTTTTTTTCCCTATTACATAATTTGTTTTGTGATTATTATTTAGAATTTCAATGATTTTTCATATAAAGGTTCCTTTATTGAATTGTTTAGTTTATGCTGAATTGATTGTTTTATAACTGTACTTTCTGGGTTAAATTTTTATTTTTTGCATAGAAGATCAATTTTGGTAGCAGCATTTTTTTGTTGGAATCAATTTTATTGCTAAATTGTGTTGGTGTATTAATTTTAAGTGGTTGTGTATTACTAAATGATGATAACATTGGAATTTATGCTTGTTAAGATATGGATAGAGATGGTTGTTTGAATATTTTCTATAAGATATTAGGTTGAAACTTTAATATTATTTTTTTCCCATATGTTTTTTTTTATGTGAGATGATTGCTAACTTTGACTTTAAAAAATTTTTGTGTTGCCGTTAGGTGTTTTAATGCTCTTCTAATTTCTGCGTTGTTTGTTTTTGCTATAGATTTGGAATTTTTTGTTGTATGGTTTATTCAGGGGTTTAGATTAAAATTGATTACTTGTGGTCAATAATTTGTATCTTAAATTAGGAATGTGTTTGTCGAGATAGTATTTCAATCATTGTGTCTCGCTTGTGTGCTAAACTGTACTAGGAATTTGTTTAATGGTTTTGTTTGATTGAACGAGTTATTACTGTGCAGTTTCTGTTGGTTTCGATTAGTGTGGTTGTTAAATGAATTTGCAGTCAATAAGGTATTATGTCTTGTGTGCTAAACTACTAAGAATTTTGATATTTTGGTCGGTCGATATTGTATTTTTCTCATTTGGGGCTAGGCTTACATGTGTTGATTTATGTCAGTGCGGGTAGATTATTTCACTGGTGTTGACGTTGATTCAATTTTTTTCTGGATTTTTAATTGCACGTAGTTCTGCTTGTTATTTGGTAAAAAGTTTTTTTTTTTGTTGGTCAGCTAATGAATTGTTAAAAATGTTTCGTCCATTCGTTTCGAAAACGTGGGGAGAGCGCACCCCCTTTTCGTCGTATCCCCCCTGCACGCCCATCCGGTATAGGACAAAACACTGTTGTTGATTGGAATTTCTGTTTTTATTGGTTACTCCTTTTCGCAGGGGACTCCTCTCCGCGGGCAGCATAATTCAGGGGTGAAATTTTTGGATGTCGGATTCTTGCCGCCTTAGGAAGTCTTCCCCCCGCCCCCCACTGCTGTCGCGACAGAGATTCAGCAAAATTTTTCCGATGGGTTTTCGTTCCCCACCCCTTGTTTCCTGTTTTTACGTTACGGTGCTGTTGCTATGAGACTCGAAACTCATAAATTTTTTTGGTTTGAAACTGTTGGAAGAGGATTAGGCGTTGTTGCTATGAGAATTTGGAAATGTTGGAATAGGATTGGGTGTGAATTTTTTTTTGTTGTTGTTTCACTACTTGTAAGGAGTTACATAAGTTTGAGTTAGAGATTTCGTGGAATATTTGAGACAGTTATTTGAAGGAGATAGATAAAGTTTGCACTGATGAATGTGTTGAATGGTTGGGAATTTTTTTTTTTTTTTATGGAGATAGTTTAGTTTGTGTTCAAGGTGTACGTTTATTCGATGGTTGTTTTTATGGAAATGGATAATTGAATTGAAGGAAAGTCATGGTTTATTTGAGAAAATTGTTTGATGTACAGAAGGATATTTTGAGTTACGGATTTTGGGCAAAGGAAATATTGAGTTGATATAATTATACGGTATAATTGAGAAAGTTGTTTTGATGTAGATAGGATAATTTGAGTTAATGATTTGGTACAGTTCGAGTAAATAGTTGATGAACATGGATAAGTTGAATTAATGGTTGTGTGGTATATTTAGGAATGTTTTGAGATGCATTTAGGAAGAGTTCAGTGGAGGATTATGCGAGATTTTTGTGAATAAGTTGATGAGCTAAGATGGGTTTTGGTTATTGATATTGTGGAGAAGTCGATTAATTATTTGAAAGTTGAAGATATAAGTCTAGTTAGTGTTATTGAGTATGTGAGATTTTGTGTAAATAAGTTGGATGAGCATAGATGGTTTTAGTTCATGGTATTGTGGAGAAGTCAATTAATTATTTCAAAGTTGAAGATAAGTCTAGTTAGTGTTGGGCATGTGAGATTTTGTGTACATAAGCTGAGGAGCAGATGGTTTTAGTTAATGGTATTGTGGAGTAGTCAATTGATTATTCAGTAGTTGCAGATGAGTTTAGTTAGTGTTGTTGAGGCATAAGATGAACGATCTGAGGTAAAGGCAATTTTGGATTATCGAGGAATCATTTTAAGGTTACTGAGAATTTTAGGTTGTTGTTATGGTTGTACTTGAGTTATTAATTAGAGGATTTTCGATGAATTGAGTTAGCGGTATTGTTGTAAATCGAGGATCTTGTGTTGTTGTTTTTTTTTTTTTTTCGTGTTTGTATATTTGTCGCGCGTATAGTGAAACAATTTTAGTTTTTTTAATATTATTTGGACTTGTGGATACATTGTATTACGAGGATTGTTAAAAAAAAAGTTATATTGATTAGTTAAGCGATATTTTTATATTGAAACTGTTTAATTCTGTAACACTTGCAATAATTTTCTTTTAGTTCAATTACTTTACTCTTATGTACCGCCTCATATGACTTGGGTTGCATATCAATTTTATGTTTTAAATTTTTTTTTTTCTGAAATTTTCAACTGCACTTTGTGATTTCTGGAATTCATTTCAAATGGAAATTCAAATGTATTGAAGGTGGAAGAAATTTTTTTTTTCTCTTTAAAGTTTCTTTTAAGCAATATTAATCGTTATAGTTATTTTTTTTTTTTTTACAATCGGATTTGCAAATTTTTTTATCTTAAATTCATTCTATCTCTTGTGCTGGCGTTTGCGGCATGCAGCAAATCGTTTGCGCAGGGAATGGCATGTTTTTTTGTGTTGCATTTGTAAACAGTGGGGGTGCATACTGATCACATGCGCACTCACAGTTTGTGATTCTAAATTTAATCACAGTAATTTTTTTTCTTAATTTTATTTGTAACCAATGCTCGTAGTGAAGTTTTTTTTTAAAATTCCTTAGGCTACTCAGCATTCTTGCGGGTTATAAATTTTTTTTTTTTATCATTTATACGATTAGTTAATTTATAAAATTTTAATTTGCAAATCTGAATTAATTCCGTTAAATTTTTTTAAACTTTTATTTGTAACCAATGCTTGTAGTGAATTTTTTTAATTTCTTTACCAAGCATTCTATGAAGTTACAAAATTTTTTTTCTCTCCACTTATGCACACTCATCGTTTCAATCTCTAATTTTTTTTACTTTTTACTTAATTATTTTCATTAAATATTATCAATGCTCTTAGTGAACCATTGAAATTTTTACGCTTGAGTATGTAAAGAGTTCTGCTAGTTTTTTTTTTTTTTTGATGGTCTGGGACTTTCACTTCACACTGGTCGTGTCAAGATTTCGATGTTAAACGATTATGAAGTGTCTGTTTCTGGGCGCCACGCTTGATTTGTATGTAAATGTTTTCACTGGCGTTTATTTCTTATCAATGTATTTTGTTCAACACTCCTAAGTGTTGTTTTATTAGTTGCGCAGTTGTTACATACGCCAATTTTGTATTCTTACGTGTTATTTGTCTTCATATTTTTTTTATTATTTAGTGGCACACGATTCTTTGTGATTGTTTAATTATTTCTATTTGTCAGTCTGTGTCTGATGTTTTTGTGAATTGTTTGGGTGATCCATTCAGTAAAATTTTTTTTCTCCTCTTCGTACATTAGCGTCATTGTAGTTGTTGATAGTTCATTTGGTTTTCCCTCACGGAATAGGTTAGGAACTTCAGAAATTGATTGTATTTTTTTTAACATTCTTATTTTCATTTTATGAGCGGTGAGAGGAGTTGGAAATTGGTGCTTGGAGTCTTCAAGGGTGGTCACAAAGGGCCAAGTTTAATTTTTTTGTCATAACTGTTGTTTCATTACTAATATGGTTTCCCTGGGAGACAAAGTTTCTGTTATTTTTTTTTGCAGTTTAGCAGATTTCTTTAGCAATATCTGAGCGACGATGGAGCTGCCAACATCATGGATGAACATGGACAGAACCCCTCATAAGACGTGGACAGCTGATCGTGAACCCGGAGTCTGAATTTTGTTCTTGACATAGACATTTGCCGACGCTAGGCCAATTCTGTATTTCGTTTGCTTACTGAAATTTTTTTTTTTATTATTATTCACTTTGGTTTTGTTAATCTGAGAGAGGGAGGTGATGGGGGGCCGCCTTTCCATAAGGATTACAACAGTAATTTGTATACCGGCCCTGTTGTTGTTTACAAGCAGAGGAATTTCTGGGAGTGCCTCTCACCCCACCGAAAAAGGGTGACGCAGTTCCACGCCTGGAAGAAGGCAATGTACCCATAAATACATCATGATATGGGATGTTTTTTTGGGAATTTCCCGCTTTTTGGGAGTCATGGACCCCGGGAAGATATCCTCCGCTGACCAGACCAATCAGAAAAGCTGATTGTGTTTCGAAAAAGAATCCTCTCCAGAATACATAGGTAAACCGCCGCGAAATATAAGCGCTTGCACGACGAATTTAGTCACTCTCTGACACAAATTTTATCACCGATTTCGGTCTGACGACCCTTTGACAAATTGCCGAGGGTTGAGACTCCCGAGATGGCACACCATGTTCTCTCTCTCTCAGATCCTAATTCAGTTAAGTGATAATGTATATCTTTAGTAATTAACGTAATTTAAATGTTTTGTAATTAAATTAAGTGTTAATTTAAAGAACGGCTTTTTAATTTAGTGTCCGTTTTATTTGTCTTTAATGATTAATGTCTAAATTTAAGCTATAGTGTGACGCCAAATGTTAATTTAGAACCTGGGTACTAAAGAACGGATAATAAGAATAAATTAAATTAACTTAAGTTAACCGGGCGTTGCATTAGTTGATGAGCTAAGATGGGTTTTGGTTATTGGTATTGTGGAAAAGTCGATTAATTATTTGGATGTTGCAGATAAGTCTAGTTAGTGTTTTTGGGTATGTGAGATTTTGTGTACATAAGCTGATGAGCATAGATCAGTGTTTCTCAAACTGTGGGGCGCGCCCCCCTGGGGGGCGCGATAAACGTACAAGGGGGGCGCGAGCATATCGAAAATAAAAGATTAAAAAAATTTATTTACTGGAATGAAGTAAAACAAAATACTTTCTAACAATAAAAAAATGCGCATTTACACTGATATAATTTCTATATCTGCGATATTACGTCATAAAAAAAATTAAAGCTTCTGCTCTTATTACGGTTTCATTTCAAACCAAAATGAGAAAAAACAAAACTCAGACCCATAATCGAAAAAAAATTTTAGGAAGATAAAAAATTCATCACTGTAATATTATTGTCATCAGCTGTAGGCAGCAGAATGTAGTTGCTGCGGTTTGACCTTCGAACTTACTTGTACGGTTAGTTAGTCCTGGCTCTTATGTATTTGTTTTTTCCCTGGAGACAAAGTTTCTGTTATTTTTTGCAGTTTAGCAGATTTCATTTTGGCGACGATGGAGCTGCCAACATCATGGATGAACATGGAAACTATTTGATCGCCCGGAGTCTGATTTTTTATGTATTGCAAATAAACTATTTCTGCTGCGATTTTTTCCTTTGTAAAATATTTTTATGATTTTTGGAAAAGCACAGAGAGCTCTTTGAAGGATTACTTGGCCAAGATTTATTTCTATGAGTTATTCCCAAACATATAAAAAAGCATAATGAAAAACGTTTTACATAATTTTTTTGAACATCCATATTGTAATAAATACACTTTTATTCCGGAGCTGTCACGCCGAGCACAGAGTACACGAAATCGGAAATTCTGGCAAAACTGTTTAATTGTTACCAATGGCTCTGATACTATCCTCCTGTTTGAAAGTCTTAACGTGTGAACTAAAATATCTTTGTCACATATCTCCCTCTTTTTTGGGAGTGACAAACGTTTTTTTTTACAATCTTTAGGTACTTGTTTTGACTGAGTTCCCGGTGTGATAACTTTTTTTCCGAAATATTTTCTGTGTTCTTGAAAGTAGGTGAGTATATTTTCTCTTAATTAAACTATTCACTGAAATTACGATTTTTTTTGTGTACTATAAAAATAATTATAAAAAAAAAAGATTGGGGTGGCTCAATAACACCACTCGACCATTAGTATAAAGTGCGTGCCTGCTCCAGGTTTAAAACATGTTAAGACTTTAAATGTTGAAAATAATATAATTATTTCTCATCGGAACTTTATATTATTGTTCATTATTCAACATTAACTCTAAATGCTAATTTTGTGAGGCTTAAAATTACAGTTCGCTTAAAACTAATTATAATTTGAGCAATGATTTAAAAAAATCATTTTACATTTTTGTACACATTGTTGCGCTCTTGGCTTTACTCTCCTTAAAATTCAACGATTATATCAATATTGTTTTATTTTCTTATAAATGAACTCGTGCAAATAGCCTGTACTTCAGCCGGTATACTTTTAATGTATCAGTGCTGCACAGAGTATTTTATAACTAATTAATTAATGCTAAATTAAGAACAAGTTTAATAAGTATTAGCGACTTCCATGGGTTTGTCTTACAGAGCAAATTTTTCAAAGGAATGCTTATGATTAGAAATTGACCCACTGAGTTCTTTCTAAAAAAAGCTGATATCTATATTTTGTCTTCTAAGCAGCCACTGCATTTTGCAATATGTTCCAATTTAAAAATTAGAGAAAGGAAAAGCAACATAAAATATTATCCTATTAATATTTTTTTTGCTTAAAAGCAACATATACAAAATTTAATACTTATGTCATGAATTTGTACGGTATATAATTAAGATTATTGCTTTAGCGTAAAAAAATGCATTATTATTGCATTCAGTACATTATTAATGTATAAGGGGGCGCGATAAAAATTGTGATTGATAAGGGGGGCGCCACTATTGAATGTTTGAGAAGCACTGGCATAGATGGTTTTAGTTAATGGTATTGTGGAGCTATATCGATTGATTATTTGGAAGTTGCAGATGAGTTTAGTTAGTGTTGTTGAGGCATAAGATGTGAACGATCTGAGGTAAAGGCAATTTTGGATTATCGAGGAATCATTTTAAGGTTACTGAGAATTTTAGGTTTTTGTTATAGAATTGTATTTGAGTTATTGATTAGAGGATTTTCGACGAATTGAGTTAGCGGTATTATTGTAAATAGAGGATCTTGTTTTTCTTTTTTTTTTCGTGTTTGTATATTTGTTGCGCGTATAGTGAAACATTTTATTTTGAGTTTTTTTTTTATATTATTTGGACTTGTGGATACATTGTATTACGAGGATTGTTAAAAAGTTATGTTGATTAGTTAAGCGAAATTTTTTTTGTATATTGGAAACTATGTTTAATTTTGTGTAACACTTGCAATAATTTTCTTTTAGTTAAATTACTTTACTCTGTATGTATCGCCTCATATGACTTGGGTTGCATATCAATTTTATGTTTTAATTTTTTTTTTTTTCTGAAATTTTCAACTGCACTTGTGATTTCTGGAATTCATTTCTCAAATGGAAATTCAAATGTATTGAATGTGGAAGAAATTTTTTTTTCTCTTTAAAGTTTCTTTTAAACAATATTAATCGCTATAGTTAATTTTTTTTTACAATCGGATTTGCAAAATTTTTTTATCTTAAATTCATTCTGTCTCTTGTGCTGGCGTTTGCGGCATGCAGCAAATCGTTTGCGCAGGGAATGGCATGTTTTTTTGTGTTGCATTTGTAAACAGTGGGGGTGCATACTGATCACATGCGCACTCACAGTTTGCGATTCTAAATTTAATCACAGTATTTTTTTTCTTAATTTTATTTGTAACCAATGCTCGTAGTGAAGTTTTCTTTTAAAATTCCTTAGGCTACTCAGCATTCTTGCAGGTTATAGAATTTTTTTTTATCATTTATACGATTAGTTAATTTATAAAATTTTAATTTGCAAATCTGAATTAATTCCGTTAATTTTTTTAAACTTTTAATTGTAACCAATGCTTGTAGTGAATTTTTTTTAATTTCTTAGGCTATCAAGCATTCTACGAAGTTACAAATTTTTTTTTCTCCACTTATGCACACTCATCGTTTCAATCTCTAATTTTTTTTTACTTTTACTTAATTATTTTCATTAAATATTGTTATCAATGCTCTGTTATCAATGCTCTTTTTGAACCATTGAAATTTTTACGCTTGAGTATGTAAAGAGTTCTGCTAGTTTTTTTTTTTTTTTTTTTTGATGGTCTGGGACTTTCACTTCACATTAGTCGTGTCAAGATTTCGATGTTAAACGATTATGAAGTGTCTGTTTCTGGGCGCCACGCTTGATTTGTATGTAAATGTTTTCACTGGCGTTTATTTCTTATCAATGTATTTTGTTCAACACTCCTAAGTGTTGTTTTATTAGTTGCGCAGTTGTTACATACACCAATTTTGTATTTTTACGTGTTATTTGTCTTAATATTTTTTTATTATTTAGTGGCACACGATTCTTCGTGATTGTTTAATTATTTCTATTTGTCAGTCTGCGTCTGATGTTTTTGTGAATTGTTTGGGTGATCCATTCAGTAAAATTTTTTTTTCCTCCTCTTCGTACATTAACGTCATTGTAGTTGTTGATAGTTAATTTGGTTTTCCCTCACGGAATGGGTTAGGAACTTCAGAAATTGATTGTATTTTTTTTTACATTCTTATTTTCATTTTATGAGCGGTGAGAGGAGTTGGAAGTTGGTGCTTGGAGTCTTCGAGGGCGGTCACAAAAGGGCCAAGTTTAATTTTTTTTTCTCATAACTGTTGTTTCATGACTAATATGGTTTCCCTGGGAGACAAAGTTTTTGTTATTTTTTGCAGTTTAGCAGATTTCTTTAGCAATATCTGAGCGACGATGGACCTGCCAACATCATGGATGAGCATGGACAGAACCCCTCATCAAGACGTGGACAGCTGATCGTGAACCAGGAGTCTGTGAATTTTTGTTCTTGCCATAGACATTTGCCGACGCTAGGCCAATTCTGTATTTCGTTTGCTTACTGAAATTTTCGTTTTTTTATTCATTTTAGTTTTGTTAATCTGAGAGAGGGGAGGAGTGATGGGGGGCCGCCGGTCCCTAAGGATTGCAACTGTAAATTTTATATCTGCCTTGTTGTTGTTTACAAGAAAAGGAATTTCTGGGAGCGTCTCTTACCCCACCGAAAAGGGTGACGCGTTTCCCACGCCTGGAAGAAGGCAATGTACCCATAAATACATCATGGTTTGGGATGGTTTTTGGGAATTTCCCGCGTTTGGGGTAAGTCACTGACCGCGAGAGGATAACCCTCCGCTGACCCCAGACCAATCAGAAAAGCTGATTGAGTTTCGAAAAAGAATCCGCTCCAGAATACACAAGTAAACCGCCCGAAATATAAGCGCATGCATGACGAATTGAGACACTCTCTGACACAATTTTTATCACTGATTTTGATCTGACGACCCTTTTGACGAACACACACACACAGCGGTTGGAGACTCACGGGATGGCCACACCAAGATTCCTCTCTCTCAGATCCCTATTAGTTAAGTAATGTTCTGTTATGTATCTCTTATAATTTAACGTAAATTCAATCTTATTGTTTTAAAATAAATTAATGATTAATTAGAAAATGGTTTTTATTTAGCGTACAGTTTATTTGTTTTTAAAAGATCTAATGTTTAAACGTAAACCATAGTGTGACGCCAACAGAAGAATAGAACCGGGTTTTATTTAAAATGGATCGAACGAAATAAATTAATCAAATTAACTTAAGTCAAACTGGCGTTGCATTAGTATGAACATAAATTTACCTAAATTGCATATAAATAAGTATTCTGGAAATTATTCTGAATGGTTAGATTTTTATAATTTATTTGAAAGCTCTATTCATAATAACAATAGACTAAGCAAAGTTGATAAATTTAATTATTTAAAATCATATTTGTGTGGTAATGCGCTTGCTTGCATTAATGGATTTCCAATTTCTGATGATAATTATGATAGAGCTCTTGATTTATTAAAAGATAGAGTTGGAAATAAAAACATGTTAATTAACGCTCATTTGAGCAATTTATTAAATTTAACACCTGTTAGAAACCCTACTGATATTGTGGGCTTAAGAAATTTGTACGATAGAGCAGAAACGCAAATAAGGAGTCTTGCAAGTTTAGGAGTTAAAGGAGAATCCTACTCAAACTTATTAACACCCATCCTGTTGAAACAGATACCCTCGGAACTCGTTTTGGAATTCAATCGTTCTCAAAAGGACGAAGGGTTTGACCTGAGCGCTCTTTTGCAGTTCCTGCACTTGGAAATCCGTAGTAGGGAACGAGCTTCTCAAATAAACAATCATAAACTATGTCATTATTCCCCTCCACCGCAAGACAGAACAAAAAATAAAGGCTCCTATTTCCCCGGATAACGCATGAAGCCACCCCCGAATAGAGTACATTTCCGACCACATTCGTTTCCCACCCTTTTGGAGAAAGTAGAACTTAGAAGCCGAAAATGTTTATACGGCAACAAAGGTCATGAACTCGACACTTGCCGTTCTTTTAGTGGTAACGAAAAGCGAGAAATTTTAAGAAAAAAAGGGTGTTGTTATTTGTGTTTGTCGCCCGGTCATAGAGCAATGGAATGTGTAAAAAGGGAATCGTGTCCTATTCGTAATTTGTCCCACCATTTCTCAATGTTTTCGAAATCGACATGCTGACGATTTGTCTCCGAAAAGGGACACTGATGACATAGTTTCAGCAGTAATTAAAACAGATTCTGAGGACATTTTAACAATGAGTGTTATTGTTAATGAATCCAATATTTCTAAACAGCTTAGTGAATTTTGGGATTTAGAGAATTTAGGAATAGAAGCAGAGGTGTCTGATGAGGAAAATATTGATAATGATATAATGTCTGAATTTGAAGCGGGAATTTCATACCAAGATAAGCGGTATAAAGTTAAATTCCCTTGAAAATCTAACATGAAAACATTGTTAGAAAATAATGAAGAAATTGCTAGGAAAAGATTTCTAAAGTTAAGATCACGTTTTAAAAATGACAGTTCCTTATTTGAGGATTACAAATTAGTTGTAAATAATTATCTTTCTGAGAAAATCATAGAACGCGTTCCATTTGAAGAAGAAAATCTAAAGCCTAATATTTTTTTTCTACCACATAGAGCAGTAATACGTACTGATAAAACTACAAGCAAATTGCGAATCATATTTGATGCGTCATCACATGCGAAAGCACAACTATCTTTGAACGATTGTTTACACACAGGGCTAAATTTTATACCTAACCTATTTTTTCTATTAATCAAATTTAGAGTGAATCCAATTGCATTTGTAGCTAACATAAAAATGGCATTTTTGATGATTGAGATAGACGAAAGTGAAAGGGATTTTACAAGATTTTTCTGGGATGAAAATCCAGGAATTGATTTAGAAAACAAACGACTTGATATTTTCCGAATGACTAGGGTTTTATTTGGAGTAAAATCAAGTCCATTTCTTCTTGCAGCTACGATAAAGCATCATCTTAAAAAATATGTGGATATTTTTCCTGATACTTTTAACCATCTTAACCAATCATTGTATGTTGATGATTTTCTGTGTGGAAATGTCAGTGTCCAAGCAGCCTTGACGACCTGCATAGAAAGTAAACAAATTTTGGAAGATGCAAGTATGGATCTTCGGAAATAGAGAACGAACTCTTCCGAGCTAAATCAAAGGTTAAAAAATTTAAATTTTGAAGTAGATGAACATAAAGAGTCATTGAACGCGTTGATAGCTTCAAAGGTCTTAGGAGTTGGTTGGAATGAAAAATCTGATACATTCTATTTTGATTCCAGCGATTTAGGAACATTTCTTTCTAAAAGAATTAATACAAAAAGATATTTGTTACAAGCCGCAGGTCGATTATTTGACCCAGTTCGTTTCATAGGTCCTTATACGATCAGAATAAAATGTTTAATTCAGGAAATTTGGTGTTTGGGATTGAATTGGGATGACAAATTGCCGAAACAATTAGAAGTTTCATGGAATAAATGGTGTAATGAGATTCATTATTTAAATGAAATAAAAATTCCTCGATATTACTTTCAAAACTTTTTGCCTTCAAATGTAACCACCATTCAGTTGCATTGCTTTTCAGATGCTTCCAAAAAGGCATATGGAACTGTCGCTTATTTACGCATAGAACTGAACGATGGAAATATTATTTCTAGTTTTGTAGCATCAAAAGGTCGGGTAGCTCCATTAAAAACTCTTTCGATACCTAGATTGGAGCTTATGGGCGCACTTTTATCTGCAAGGTTAAGTGACAAAATTGCAACTGCACTCATACTGCCTGTGAGTCGTTTTTATTGGACTGATTCGTCTATAACATGTTACAGGATCAAGGGGGATTTTAATAAACATAAAGAGTTTGTAAAGAATAGAATTAAAGAAATACAAAAACTAAGTGATCCCAAGGAATGGCGCTACTGTAAAGGAAAGGATAATCCCGCTGATTTAATAAGTCGGGGTTTGCCTTTAAATGATCTTAAAAATAACAAAATATGGTGGCATGGTCCCAAGTGGTTGACAATGAAACAAACAGAATGGCCATTATTTTCAGAACCTATAATTGAAACCGAAATAAACAACGATAAATTAGAATTGACGAAATCAATTAATGTAAATACAGCGGTTGAAAAGAGGCAAATTGAAAATAATTTAATCTCTAGATATTCCTCTTTTAGTAAATTAATTAGAATAAGCGCTCGATGTTTAAGATTTATTTATAACTGTAAAGTGAACGCAGTATTAAGGAAAATAGACTGTATAAGGGCTTCTGAATTTGATCATGTTACAAAAGTTTTAGTAAAACAAGTACAATTAAATGAATATCTAACTGAAATAAAGTGTCTCAAAAACGGATAACCGATTCCAAAGGGCAGCAAAATATCATCTTTAAACGTTTTTTTGGACGAAGATGAAATACTGAGAGTGGGAGGTAGATTGAAACATTCGACCCTATCTTAATTCCAAAAACATCAAATGATGTTGCCAAAGGCTCATCTCATTTAACTGATTTAATAATTGAACACTATCACACGAAATCATTACATTCTGGCTTGCAAACCACATTATATTTAATAAGACAGTTTTATTGATCCCATCGGGTCAGAACCGTAAGAAGAATATTAAATAATGTATTATGTGTTTTCGCACGAAAACCCAGACAATAAACCAGATGATGGGAGATTTAACACGAGACAGAATTGTGCCTTCTAGACCCTTTCGAAAAGTTGGATTGGATTACGCTGGTCCTATAATCACGAAACCAAATTTAAAAAGATCAAGAGTGACTTTAAAATCGTATATTGCCATTTTCATCTGTTTCAGTACAAAAGCCACTCATTTAGAAGTTGCTTCCGACTTGACCACAGAAGCCTTCCCAGCATGTCTCCGACGATTTATAGCAAGGAGATCCAAGCCATCCGTCATTTGGAGTGACAATGCAACGAACTTCAAGGGAGCAAGAAACATTCTTAATGAATGGAACGAAATTTGCAAGTCCAACAGAATTCAGCTATTCAGCGCGGAAGAGGGAATCGAATGGAACTTCATTCCACCCGCTTCTCCCCATTTCGGTGGATTGTGGGAAGCAAACATTAAGTCCATGAAACGCATTTTATTGAGGGTAGCGTAATCAGCTATCATGAACTTCGAAGAGTTAACTACGTTGGTGGCACAAATCGAAGCAGTTCTGAATTCACGTCCCTTGTCTCCACTTTCTTCGGATCCCAATGATCTTAACCCTTTGACCCCGGGGCATTTCTTGACGAACTATGCAATTTCATCCTTTCCTGAACCATATACTGCTTCGGATTCTTTGTCCTATCATTCCAGGTGGAAACTCGTTCAATTCCTGAGAGACAAATTTTGGAACCGTTGGAGCACCGAATATATGACCCA
The DNA here is from genome assembly GCA_019973935.1 of Trichonephila clavipes. Lineage (NCBI taxonomy): Eukaryota > Metazoa > Arthropoda > Arachnida > Araneae > Nephilidae > Trichonephila > Trichonephila clavipes. The sequence goes on along the minus strand of BMAU01003707.1, from coordinate 25,001 downwards.
TCTTCAGACCCGTGCTAAGTGGAGTGTACAGAACCCTTACTTAATGGAGAATCAGCTAGTTCTTTTAAAGGATCTCAACACCAAGCCCCTGGACTGGCCTATGGGGCGTATTCTTAGAGTATTTCCCGGTAGTGATGGTCTTGTAAGAGTAGTTAATGTGAAAACCTCAACAGGTATTTTAAAACGAGCCATCACAAAGGTAGTGCCTTTACCTATTCCAGTTGATCCTGCATCTGTAGAAAAGAACATTTTACAATTTCTTGAACTTTAACCTTTATATTATTCTATTTACATAATTGCTAATTTGATTTTTCAATAATATTGGTAATGCATGTGATTTAAGAATTGCTAATTTTATTTTAGAATTATTGATGATGCATGTGATTTGAGAATTGAATTCATAGGATTTTATTTTTATTATTTCACATTGCATGAATTTTATTTCACATTGCATGAATTTTATTTGTATTATTTCATTTTGCATGAATTTTACTTGAATTACCTTAGAATTTTAATTGTCTTAATGTAAACTCCACAGGAGTTTAAGTGGGGAGTAATGGTAGAACCCCCCCTCAGTATAGAGGGCGCTGCTTGTAAAAACATGCTTTGTTTACACCAGAGATCTTGTGTACGTGACCGAGTGCAGACGCACTCCATATTCCATTAAACTTATTATTTAATCTTACACTGGTCTTCGATGATTTATTGAATTTAATTGAGTCTAATGATTGTGATATGAAAGTTGATCGATATAAAAGCATTCTACCACTGATTAACTGAACCACTGACAATCGTAACAGTGGCGTTGTAGAGCATTAAGTGGCGTTATAGGCAATTAACTCCTATTTTAAACTATTAGACGTAAAATCTCGAAATTTAGTAAGCTGATTTCATTCATTAAGTAGTGATCCGCTATAAGATGGTTTTATGAAAATCGTTTCCTAAGTGGCGTTGCGGGGGCGTAAGAGGCGTTATACATAATTATTTCCAATTTTAAACTATTAGACGTACAGTCTTGAAATTTGGTAAGCGGATTCCTTTCATGGAGTACAGCCAACACCTCCTAGATACAAGGCCTGGCCACAGATTTGTGACGTCACTACTAGTAGGGAGAAATCGTCCATCGCCTACGGAGCTTCTCTGATGTATTTTTTGAATATTTTTTGTTATAAACTAATTATATTCTTTTTTTTTTTACAGATTAAAAAAAATTAGTAAATTAATCATTAAATTGTATTTCATGTACATAAAACATGAGTAAATATTGGTTTTCCTATTTAAATAATAATTGCAAGTATATGATTATCCATTACTACGAGCGTTGAACATAAACACATTTATTACATTGTAGCAAATTATAAGAGCCTTTTGCATTCGTATGTTTCTTTTTTTACGTAACTCTATGATTATTTCTTAATTTTAAAATTTATCTTATTTTTTTTTTCAGAATAGTTACAAAGAGGAAAATAAATTAGAAGTAGTTTTCAAAACAAAAAACGACATACAAATTTAAAAGCAAAGAGGAAAATAAAATTAGAAATAGTTTTCAAAACAAAAAACGACATACAAATTTAAAAGTAGTAACTTTATTAGTATCGCACATCAAGTATTAGTATTAAATAAATTTCAAATATATTTGTAGATAAATCTACACCTGTATAAATATAGATATATACAGGAAAATAAATATGTACTTAAAAATAGATTACACAGTTTATTTAGCTGTTTGTCTGTCACTTTTCTTTCCTTAAATTTTTAGTACTTTTTCCCTCAAAAGTAGTTAAATATGTTTTAAAACTTTATTGGTATAAAATTAATAAACAAAAGTTTGCTGTCTGTATAACAGCATGAAAAATTGCCATAAAATAAGTTGACCAAAATATTTATTAAATCCATACATATATGATTACAGATACATACATGAAATTAAATATGTACACAGAAACAGATTACATAGTTTATTTTGCTATTTGTCAGTTACTTTTCATTGCTTAATATGTTTCTATATTTTTCCTCCAACAATAGTTATTCAATTATGCATTGTTAAAAATGTTTTAAAACTATTGATATCATGCACAGTAATAAGCAAAAATTCTTCACTCTCTTCAATAACAGCATTAAAAATTACCCAAAAAATAAAGTTCCCATAAATAACAATATAACAGGTTATCGTAAAATAAGTTAAAAATATATGTTTTAGATAAATTGTACATATATTAAAGCATAGATATATACCTAAAATAAATGTATATATAGAGAAAATATAATACACCCATATATAAAAATGTAATTCATTTAGCTAATAAAGTAGATATTTTTTTCAAAGGAAAAAAAAGACAAATTTAAAAACAGTAGCTTTATTGGTATCAAATACAATCACAGCATTAAGAATTATTAAATACATTTCAAATACATTTTTAGACAAAAATCTATACTATATAATTATAGATATATACAGGAAAAATAAATACATAAATAAAAATAGATTACACAATTTATTCAACTGTTGTCGCATTTATTTTTCTTTTTTTAAATCTTTGGTACTTTTTCTTCCAAAAGCAGTTATACTTTGTTGCAAATGTGAATTAAATATGTTATAAAACTTTATTGGTACCATGCACAGTACATGCATAAATTCATTTGAATTTATCAAGCTAATCGATATTTCTGAGGCAATTTGACGTTGATTATTTTGTTTAAGGAACATATTTTCATAATCATTAGAAAGAAGTTTTTGAACTATTTTATAGTTGTAGAGCACTGCTGTAACAACAGCTGGAGATGGGCATAATAAACTTCCTCTGTCTAAGTTACGTATCAAATCATAGTTAGAATTTAATTCAAAAGATTTATTAAGAACAAGTGATTTGGAACAAAAGTCGCATTTTAATTTTTTAAGTGCTGCTCTGGCACAAACACCAGCTAAATACGTTAAAACAGTTAGATAGGGCTGAGCATCATGAAAATCTTTTTCAGATAGTGTAATATTTAAATTATGCAACACTGATGACTCTAAAGGATATTCATTACACGAATCTTCCAAATAAATGTCTTTTAAGTTAAGCTGGCCATGTGTTTGAAACCAAAGTTAGAGGTAAAAATTTTTGCATTCTTAGTTTAGCTTCTACTTCATAAAGCTGTCGAATTGATATTAAATATTGAGAACCTGAAAATGTTTTATATTTCCCAAAACGACTTTCTAACGCATCTGTTTGAATTTTTCCCGGGAAGAAAATACTGAAATTTTAATTCATTAATGCAATATTTTGACATTTCAAGTAAAGCGTATGTCGTATGAATAAAAGCAAGATGTGTTTCTTTAGTAAGGGTGCCAGTAGTACAATTTTTTTCCTTCCACGAGTCTAACCATGACAAAATTTAATGCAAGAATTCACATGTTTGGTTGTCTAGAGATAAAGTAATCGGTTGCTGATAAGGATCAAGCAAATGTTGTCCCTTTAAAGGTGTTTTAACATTAACTATTTTCCATGTACAAATTAAAGAAATACAAATTGATGTTGTTTCATAACTAATTAGTTTATGTTGCTCTCCTAATAGTTGAGAAGCCCCTGAATAACAAAATTATAAAATATCTTAAGCACAAGTTTCGCATTTTGTTTTTCAAGATTTGTAGCACATAAAGTCTTCAAAGTTAAACCATAAGCAAACTTAGAAAAATTTGCTTCTAATAATGGAAACTTATGATCTTCAAAATCTGGAAAATAAAAACATTGACCTGCATTTTTTTGATTAATCCAATTGTTACGAATGCATTTAAAAAGGTACACTGAATCAATAACAAGAAATAAAGGATTGGAAGAATCAGAAGGATGTGTATATACAAAGCTCAATTTGGGAGGAACAGAAAAGTTTGACATTGCTTTTCGATTTATAGAATTATTGTCAGAAACTACACCTATAACTTTGAATCCTATACCATCAAGTTCTACGATAGTTTTTTTAACATCAGCAAACAATTTTTCTCCATTGATTTTTTTCACTGGCATTATATGAACTACTTTAAGAGGAGAAAGAAGACTTTGAAACATGAATACATATGCTGAAGTAGCAGCTTGTTCACTGTAATATGCCATCCCTAGAATATTACCCCCTTCGGTGTATCTTCGTATTGCATCATCCAAAAAGTGTAATTCACCTAAAAAATTAAATATATATATATTAAATATATATATATATATATATATATATTATATATATTGTTTGCATCAACAAAAAATATTTGTTAGAATTAACAAAAAATTTTCTGATAATTTGATTTTTTTAAAATGAAGTTATGAAGTTAACGAATTGTGAGGTTAATGCTGTGAGTCATGTTTATATGTTTTCAGCTTACTTTTAAAGTCATCCTAATAGTTCAAAAATCAGCTAGTTTTGTTGTTGTTGTGAATGTGTTTTGCATTTTGTATCTCACATCATATTAATATACAAAATATACAATAAATGGTTGCTTATGTCCATATTTACATTGACTACGAGCTGTATATCATAATGGGCTTTTTTTGCTAACAAACTATTAATACTTAAGGTACTTTCGTTGATTCTACGAAAAGGTGTTTGGTAAATGACACAAAAATAAAGCAGCAATAGCAAAAACACTAGACAGTTTTTGTCTCATTAACAATGCTTGCTTGGGCTCATTTTTAAAAACATAAATTTTATTAGGGCTACAAAATATTTATTTCATAAACAAAACACCTTTATCATTATAGATAAATAAAAATGAATTGTCAATGTTTAAGAAACTCACATGAAGAAAAAATAAATGAGTACATTTTTAAAGGTCTTATCGAACAACCTATTAAAGTTATTTGTAGACTTTTAAAATAAAGATATTATTACAATTTCCATAAATTGAATAAAATTAAAAAATTTACCTTCGAATACTTTGATGGAGCAAAATCTTTTCTTGAAATGGCTTGTATCCATTTTTTTTTCGAAGAAAGTCCTCTTTTGGGAATGGAAACATTTGTACTTTAAAATTGCTATTTATTTCTTTATAATTGCTATTGCAATTCTGTACAATTAAGTGTAGACCATTTTTTATGATCTTATCGAAAACCATCACAAATGAATTGAAAATCTGCAATGAAAATGTAGAAAGCTGCGAACTGTACAGGAGAAACAATCAAAATGGCGTAGGCGAGTAAAGTGAACTTCAAATCTGGCGAGATTCCTATACCTAGTATATGTGACGTCACAAGCTTCTCTCATTTCAGTAGCCAGGCCTTGTATCTAGGAGGTGTTGGTACAGCTCCGCTGGAAATGGGCTTTGTAAAAATCGACTCCCAAGTGGCGAGGTAGAGAATTAAGTGGCATTATAGGCAATGAACTCCTTTTTTAAACTATTAGAGGTAAAATCTCGAAGTTTAGTAAGCTGATTCCATTTATTGAGTAGAGATCCGCTATAAGATGGGCTTTGTGAAATCGTCTCCTAAGTGGCGTTGCGGGGGCTTAAGGGGCGTTACAGATAATTATTTCCATTTTTAAACTATTAGACGTACAGTCTTGAAACTTAGTAAGCGGATTCCTTTAATAGAGTACAGATCCGCTGCAAGATGGGTTTTGTCAAAATCGACTCCCAAGTGGCGTTGCAGAGAATTAAGCGACGTTATAGGCAATTTACTCCTTTTTTTAAACTATTAGGCGTAAAATCTTGAAATTGAGTAAGCAGATTCCATTCACTGAGAAGAGATCTGTCATAAGATGGATTTTGTGAAAATCGTTTTCTAAGTGGCGTTGCGGAGGATTAAGGGGCGTTATAGATAATTATTTCCATTTTTTAAACTATTAGACGTACAGTCTAAAATTTGGTAAGGGAATTCCTTTCATGGTGTAGAGATCCGCTACAAAATGGTTTTGGGGAAAATTGATCCCTAAGGGTCACTGAGGTGGATTAAGGGGCGTAATAGATAAATATTTCCGCTTTTTAACAAATAGAACCACCTGCTAGAAAATTAGAAGTTATGTTCCGTTCATGGAATAAAGTTCCTTTTACAAAGATTTTTGCGGAAACAGACCCCCAAAGAAGTGGGGTTGCGGGGATTAAAGCGTGTAATAGAAAAATTCCTGTTTTTGAATTTAACTCATTTACTTCAAATTTGTTGAACACTTTTCTTTAGTTGAATAGAGTTCCACTAAGAATGGGTTTTACGGAAATCAACTCCAGGGGGAAGCGGGGAGAGTTATTGGGGCGTATTGATAGACAAAATTCCCGTTTTCGAACTGCTAAGACTATAATAATAAAATTTGGTTTGCATGCTTCTTTTTTGTTGAATTGGAATCCGCTAAGAAAGCTGTCAACGAGGTATTGATGATTAAAATTCCGTTTTTGCTCTGTTAGATTTAGACTTGAAATTTAGCACACATGTTTATTTTGTGGAGTAGAGATCCACTGAAAGTTGCTTTGGTGGAAATCCACTTGATTATTAGGTTAAGTGAGCGAAAAAAATCTTTCTCCTTCTATTTTAGATATAAATAGAAATTAGATATTATAATTTATGTTCTTCTTACATCAAGGGGCGAGAGTTAACAGCTATAAATATATTTTTCAATACAATCGAATTCTTAATGCTAGATATCAATAATTAATATATATGTAAACAGTATACATATATTAGGTGCTTGTTTCATAGCACTCTAATAAATACACTCAAGTGTTGAGTTTTCATTTAATTCAAACTTTAGACTTTATCAATATTTACTGGAATTTTTATTCTGTGTGTTCGTTCAACACCGGCGGCAAAGCTAACTCTACACGTTGTACAGAAATGCCACGTTTTCAGTATTTTATACAGTTATGTTGCAGTTAAGCATAATATAATAGATACGACTACACAAGTAAAAATATAAAAACAGAAATATAAATTATGAAGATCATTTTAAAAATTAACAGAAATTAAATGCATTTATATAAAATAAGTTTAACAATTATTATTTAAGTTTAACATTTATTGGAATAGAATTAATTTGCTATCTTGCCCATACCACGTTTCGCGGATTTGAAAAACAGTTGACAGGTGCAGCCATCTAGCGAGAGAAAATCTCTACAAAAACTGTCCTTTACACATATATACCACATCGTGAAATACACAGTGAAGCGGGTGGGTAACGGCTAGTTTTACTATATACACATTCTAATTTAAAATTTTTAATGTCTTAATTTATTACCATATTTGGAATTCAATTCTCGATAAATCATATATTTTACCTTAAGTAGTGCAGCGAATAAAGATTTTTAAAATGTAGCACAATTTTTTTTATGTGTATTTTTACAAATGGTAAATGATAATTTTGATTTCTAATGTTTGAAAGTGGTTCTTATTTCATCAACTAGTATAAACATTAACAGAGCTGTAATAAAGTAAGATATTTTTTCATTTCTTTATTTTTTTTTCTTTTTCCCTGTAATATTGTAAAATTACTAAGTAAAATAAGTTTTATAAATATATATACTTCTTTTTGATATATGTATGGTTACATAAGAGATTCTTGTGTTCTAATTTTAGATAATTAAATGCTGAAGTACCTCTGTTAACTACTCTGAAGATGTGTAACATAAGTAAAATTTAAGTTAACTAAGCATAATATGTTCTCAATATAACTTAATGTAAAGTAAACAAATATTTGCTTTTAAATATTGTAAGTCTACATCTATCCAAAATCCTTTTTGAAGAAGTTTCATTTGTCTTACGGTGTTGAAAACATTATTCAAAGAGTGGTCAAACACATAAACACTGGGAATATGCTATATAATCCTTACTCTTCACAATGCTATCAAAGCACTTTGATTTGTTATAATGATATTATAAAATGATTTTTTCTTTCTAATTATCCTTTCTATAACTGATTGAGCAACCATTTGAGCAAAATAAGAAATTTTAGAAAGTAAAATGTAAATCTTTAAGAACAAAATAATCGTACACAATAGTACACAAATGATGTCATATTCACCGGTTGACGGAATCACGTGATCGTAATGTCACATGAGTTTAGTCCATTAGCACCTGCTTTTTTTAATAAAAATCTTTGTGAGAAAGCCTAGCTGCATGTATCACAAACATGAGGTTTTAAATAGGCATGATCAATCAAACTACCTATTTGAGAAAAAGCCCTGTTACATATTTCACAAACATGACATTTTTCACTGGAATGAATAAGTAAGTGTTTTCAAAAAGCCTCTGACAGAAAGCCTTGTTACATATTTCTCAAACATAAGGCTTTCCTTGGTGTGAACACATGCAGATGTCTTTTTAAATCACTAATTTGAGAGAAAGCCTTGTTGCATATTTCCCACACATCAGTCTTCTCCTTGGTATGCACTTGAAAATACCTTATTAAAGTACCACTTTGAGAGAAAGACTAGTAGCATATTTCAGAAACATGACATTTTACCTTTTAATGATTTTTTAACTGTCCAATTTCTGAGAAAGTGTTGTTGCATACTTCACAAACATGAGGCTTCTACTTGGTGTGAACACGTAGATGCATTTTTAAAGTACCTAAGTACCTCTTTGAGAGAAAGCCTTGTTACATATTTCACAAACATGAGGCTTTTCCTTGGTGTGAACACGTAGATGCAATTTTAAAGTACAACTTTGAGAGAAGGCCTTGTTACATATTTCACAAACATGAGGTTTTTCACTGGAATGAATAAGTAAATGCTTTTTCAAATTACTATTTTGAGAGAAAGCCTTGTTACATATTTTACAAACATGACGTTTTCACTGGAATGAATAAGTAGATGCGTTTTCAAAACACCTCTTTGAGAGAAAGCCTTGTTACATATTTCACAAACATGAGGTTTTTCACTGGAATGAATAAGTAGATGCGTTTTCAAAACACCTCTTTGAGAGAAAGCCTTGTGACATATTTCACAAACATGAGGTTTTTCACTGGAATGAATCAATAAATGTGTTTTCAAAATACGTCTGTGAGAGAAAGCCTTGTTACATATTTCACAAACATAAGGCTTTTCCTTGGTGTGAACACGTAGATGAATTTTTAAAGTACCTTTTTGAGAGAAAGCCTTGTTACATATTTCACAAACATGAGGCTTTTCCTTGGTGTGAAAACGTAGATGCATTTTTAAAGTACCTCTTTGAGAGAAAGTCTTGTTACATATTTCACAAACATAAGGCTTTTCCTTGGTGTGAATATGTAGATGCCTTTTTAAATTACCAATTTGAGAGAAAGCCCTGTAGCATATTTCACAAACATAATGGTTTTCGTTGCCATCAATAGATAATTGAGGGTTCAAGTTATTTCATCCAAGAGCCATCTTGCCTTTTAATATATAAAAATTACTTTAATACACAGCAGAGATTACTGGCTTATAATTATATTACTTGGCATAAGAGTGATTTCTCTTTAATGCAAATGTGCAACAGGAACTATTTTTGCGTTTGTTAGGTTGTGCACAAAATTAAATGCAGCTTAACATCACAGATTCTAATACAGATTGAGAATGATAAATTTTTTATCCAGGTTGCTCAGATTGATTTGCATGTATTTAAGAGTAAATAAAAATCTAGAATCTATTCAATTAATAGTTAATAAATTGTATTCAAGAGAAACTTTAGAGTAAAGAGTATTAGCTTATCCTAAGCAATGGAAGGCAAATTTACAAGAGATACTATGAAAGAACTTCTTCGCCAATATTTCAAAATGGGCATATAGCTTGTTTCGATGCATAAAGCAATACACATAAAAAATATGTGAAATAGCTGCAAATAGGTAATTAAATTACTTTAAAGGCTGTAGAATTTAAAAAATGCCTTTGGAAAATTAATAGATCAATTTATATATAAAAAAAATTAACTGAAACATTGCATAACATTAGATCATTCAAATAAAAACTGATTATTTTTAAGCTGAATATTTAAAAAAAAAAAATTTTCTTTTACTAATGAAGTATTACCTCCATTATATTGCTCTTCTATCAGGTCAAATAATAATTTAAAATTTTAATTTCTTAAATAGTCCTCTAAAATATTTCGATTTCCACTTTGTAAGCATTATTAAATAACATTCCCTAAAAAATAATTAACAACTTCAGTAAAACAATATATTTATAGTGTTAAATTTCTTTTTTTTTTTAATCTTTAATTTCTTTTTCTTTTAGAACTCTGAGAATCCTTGCATCATATTAATTCATGCAATTGTTAAATTTTCATATCCCAGTGAGAGAAAAAAAATAAAACTTTTTTATCAATATTCAACTTTTGAAGAAACCTTTAAAGACATTTGGTATCCATGTCTTAACAGACTAACAGCAGCTTAAGCTCCAATTTTTTCTTACTGTTTTGGGAAAAAATACTTCCTTTGATATTCATTGCCACAGCTTATTCAAATATATTCCTTGATATTAGTTTTTGAAAGTAAATATTTTCAAAAAGGTTACAGTAAAAAGCATAAGTGTACAGTTTACTTTCAGTATACTAAATTTTGAAATCTTCAGAGGTATTTTCATTTGCCATGCCCCTTTCAAAATTAGATTTAGTTATGATTCCATGAAGGCACTTGAACAATCATATCCGATTCTGAAAAAGAACATGAAAGTTAAAAAATTTCATATTGAATTAATAGAAATATCAGTATTTTCAAACAGTGTAAAAAAAAAGGATCCGGTCAGATTAATAAGTGCATTTTTTTATTCTGGGTTAAAATGAGAATTAGAGGTGACATTTTGTTTGCTTAAATTTTTAGCACTGAGACTCTTTGAACATTTTGTGACAAACACATGTTTAAAAATAATTCAATCAAAAAATTAAGATTAAATAAATCCTACCTCTTTTTTAAGGAGGGGGGTCTGGAAAAAATCTATCTACTTAAAATTAAATGTATGCAAAAGAATGAAAGTAACAAGAAATAAAAGACTGGATTTTGGGATTTTCTTGGGCAGAGTCAATCAGTGATAAAGAGTAAGATTTGAACCAGACAGAGGTTAAAGTGAAATATTCCATTAAAATGTATGTTAACAATCAGTGAAAAAGACCTGTAATTACACGAGATGTATCTTACGCATTCAGAAATTATTTATTATGCTTTAAAGCAGCAATTCTTAAAACTTTCGATTGCAGCGTTCCCTCTTTACGTATCAGCCTGATATAACCAGAAACATTTGTGGAATGTCCAACAAAGCAATCTTGTGCTTTGATTTGCTTTTAGTTGAAAGATACATTTTATTTATATTTTAAAATACCATGTTTCACAGCGGATGGGATGAAATTTATTTCTTGCTTTGTAAGCAAAACTGTTTCCTTGCAAATTTGTGACATTCAATATAATTTTTTTATAAAGAAATTCCTGGTAATTATAAAAAATAGCATGATTTAACTGTTATTTTTATTCATTTGATTTTTTTTTTTTTTTTTTGCTATTATGGAAAATCCATTTCAGTGTTATTGTTAGGATATATCTAAGCTTAAATGTTATTCATTATTTTATTTGTTTAAATTGTAAGGAAATATTTGTCTGGTTAACATCTAATTAATTTCTATTTTAATTTTGAATAAATGTCTTATAAAACAATTTTTTTAAAAAATATTTATTGCTTTGCATGTTTTAAATGCTACTAAATAATCATATTTTTGGAAAGATAATACAGTTGCGGGAATTTATATAGATCCATTATTTCAAGAATTAGTATGCAATACATATAAAATGTTTCAACTTTATACATTCTATGAGTTTTATGTATAGTAATGAATCCTTTCTATTGTATCCTTCATTATTAAGCAAAAACTTTCATAATAAAAAATAAAAATTTAATCAAGCCATAAAATAATAAAGAATTAAGTAACAATGAAAGATCTATAATGTATACTAATTTTAACAAAAAATTCAATTTAAAATCAAAGTTGCCAAGAAAAAGGAGAATTAATTTCTTAACTTGCCAATGTTAATATAATACACAGAGTATTAGCAAATTGACAGTAAATAACATCTCAAAAATCAAAAAATAATCTATTTCAATATTAAGGGGTCATATACCTTTTAAAATTTCCTGAAAATCGATTTTTTTATTATTATTTTATTTTATAGAGTAAACCTTTCTGAGTGTTCTAAAAGAAACCGCATGCAGATATTCCCAATAGAACGGACGTTATTAAGAAAATAAAAAGAGTAGAAAAGGCGATTTACATATTGTTTACATTTTAGCTCAGGGTGACAGCTGTCATGTCGCTGGTGACAGCTGCGTTTCTCTGTTTCTAATATTTTCATTCTAATTATTATCAAATGCTTGAATCTAAGCCTCAAATATTAATATTGTTGTTCTGAATATATTAACTACAACTTCTACTAACTTTATAAACTTCTACTTCTACTTTGTTTTGATAAAAAGTGAATCTTGAATTTATACTCGCTCGTTTTTGATTTTCATACCGTATCTTATTCTAAGATAAGTTTTAGGAAAAGTATTATTTTTGTTATAAACTTGAAGGATGAATTCGACTGAATCTGCTAAAAAAAGACCATCTGGTAAACGTCCAAAAAAAGGAAGTTTTACTGGTAATATGCATACGAGATGCAAAAGCTGCGGCCAACAGTGTGGATGAATCACTAAACAACAGTGCATCTGGAAAAAAAAGATTCGGCTGCAAGATGTTCATTCATCTTTTATTGAACATGATGACTGTTTTGATGGCTATAGAGTGTTTGATAAAAACTATCATGTTTACAAACATTCAAAACTTTATTCTTGCAAAATGTGGTGGTGATATTAAACTTTCAGAAAATTGTGTTAGAGGTTTGTCTAGTGTTTTCGATTGAATGCAAGAACTGTAAAGACTTGTGTTCGTTTAGAGAAATTCAAAATGCTGGGTAAAAAGAAAAAAATATTCGAAATAAACAGACGTTTTGTATACGCAATGAGGACAATTGGACAGGGTCATGCAGCAATGACAATCCTTCTGTGGTGTCATGGACTTTCCTCCTCCAGTTGCTGAAAAATCCTATAATAACATTATAAAACAAACTACAATTGTGTAGTAAAGAAGTCGCAGAAGCTTCAATGCGCAGCAGCTTTGGAAGAGGTAACTTTGACAAATTCTTCCGATATAATAATTAGTGGAGATGGAACATGGAAAACCCGTGGCTATTCTTCTCGTTGGTGTGTGTGTGCTATTATAGGAGACAAAACAGGAAAGTGTATTGATGCGGAAGTGATGTCTTCTCTCTGTAAAGGATGTGATTCTTGGAAACGAAGAAGGTCACCTGCTTACAAAAAGTGGAAAATTCTTCACGTTAAAAGAATGTTTGAAGAACCACAATGGTTCAGCTGGCATGATGGAGACTGTGGGAATGGTTCGTATATTTCAGCGTTCATTAAGTCATCGTTCTGTGAGATATACATCTTACATCGGGATGGCGATTCCAAAACATTCTCATCTATTACTGCATCCAATCCGTATGGAGAAGATATCACAGTTTCAAAAAATTGAATGTGTTGGACATATGTTCAAAAGAATGGGAACTCGTTTACGAAAATTAAAACAAATGAGCTCCAAACTCAGTGATGGGAAGTCGATTGGGGGAAAGGAAGGTTGACCGACAGAATGATCGACTTAATTACAACGTACTATGGAAATGCAATCCGACAAAATAAAACATGCCTGTCAGATATGCGAAAAGCTGTTTGGGCTGTATATTTCATATACGTTCAAGCAACGAAGAACCATTGCACAGTTTTTGTCCCGTAGGTCCTAATTCTTGGTGTAAATATCAAAATCAAGTAGTAGAGGGCAGTGTGGAAACTTTTAGACACAGTAACAAATTGCCAGTGGCAGGCAATGGATGCCATAAAACCTGTGTTTAATATTATCACAACCTAAACTTCTACAAAATGTCTAGGGGGTAAAACCCAAAATAATAATGAATCCATTAACTCATTAATATGGAAATTATGCCCAAAAACTTTAGGTTGTGTAGAAAGATTGTTGATATATCTACAAATGAGGCAATTGTCATTTTTAATGATGGCAATCAAGGCAGACTAAAAATTATGCAATCGCTTTAACCTGACTGTTGGTCAATTTGCACATAAATTTGTTACACTTGTAGATATAAAAGAATTCAGACTGCAGAAGTACATTTTAATCTCCGCACAAAAAGAAGTACGACAGGCTAAAGAATGCAATTTAAAACTACTTGTAAGAAATTAACTGAAAAAGAGGGAACATCATATGCATGTGGCGAATTTTAGCATTTTAGAATCATAGTAATACACTGCATTCATATCACAAATTGTTTAATATTTATAATAAGTAGTTGTTAATTAAGGTATTGATTGTTTTTTAAGTAATATTTATAAATTTTTAACTTTATTTTGGAGAAATGAATCACTTTGTTGCATTTTGATTATTTTGTAGCTTTTGATATCGTTTCGATGCTTGTACTGCATTGGTATAATATATGTTTTTAGTTATAATAATTTAATAAATTGAAGTTTATTGATTAAAAAAACTTCACATTAGTTTTAATTTAAATTTAGTTGTTGTTTGAGTTACCAGAATAATATATATATAAAACTGTGGTATATTTTACGTTTGATGTCAATTTTCTCAGAACGTCATTTTTTCTCATTACGCGCATGATATTTTCAAAACCGTCCCATGGAAAATGATAAAATTTTTACTGGAGATTCTGATCATATCTGTACTTAAAATAACGAACCAGTTTGAATTTTTAATGAAAAAATTTAAAATTACAAATATAAAATAGCGAAAAAAATTTAAAATTTTATAGTTAAATTTTAAATTGTTATAGTTTACTAAAAATTTTAAATCAGTGTTTCATACTTCGTCATTTTAAAGAAAACACATTTTCCAACACTGAGCAAAAATTTCATCAAAACATATTGGCAACATTTTTTTATAAAGCTGCGCGTAATGCATATCACTTGCGAAAAGAAAAGAAAAATTTCTTTTTGTAATTATCTAATTAAAAATTTATCCTAATTAGCAATGTGTTTGTTGGTTATGTTTTAAGTAAAGTAATATCTATTTGTTTATACCTCCAAAATTTACATTCCAGGAAACAATAATAAAAAAATTACAGAGCTTTAAAGAGCTCACTATTTTTAACCATTTTCAACTTTTTAAAAGGTATGTGACCCCTTAATGTCATCAGTTTCGAAGAATATTTTCATGTCTATTAACATTTTTAAGTATGTGTGTTTTTCGAATAAATGTAAGTGATAAAAAGTTCCTAAAACAAACATTTTCGATGGACATTGTTATTCAAATGAAAAAATATTATTTGCCTCTCGTATAAAAATAACTTCCTTAGTCGCTTATAAAAGGACGATAGTAGGTTATTTAAAATGCAAAACATTAACGAGCTTTTGAGTAAATTTACATTAATTATTTACCATACATAAAGGATCCTAACAGCAATAGAAAAAAGAACGCTATTGAAATACAACGTAGTTATATTTATTATGATGATTTTGTTTTGTAATCGTAATATATTGTGATAATTTTGTTTAATAATAAATGAACTAGTCTGTAATTAAAAATATTTAATTTTTTTTTGCTTCAAACTGTTAAAAATATTTTCATAGAAAAATAAGTTAATTTTACTTATATATAGAAACAATTTTCCTTTTATTGAATGTAACATGAGAAATAAAAATATAATTTTTTCACAATCTTATTCTAAGACTATTAACAAAGCATTCTTTTGTAACATTAAATTATAAAAACTTGAACAATATACATTATATATATATATATATAAACATATGCATATATATATATATACTGTTGTGCAAAAACACGACGAAGTCTAAAAAACTTAGTGTATCAGCTGAACGAAGAGGCAGAGCGGACAGAAAGACCAAAGAGATTAACCTAAGGTGATGTACGGTAGCACATGCGCAGATATGCAGGTAGACGTAATGGGGGAGTGTCTGGGAAGTATAAAAATGTTTATCGGTGGAAATCATATTTCTGGCAATGGGATTGCACGCCGTATAGACTAGTTAAAATCACAACGAGTTGCTGCCTTAGCGAGAAATGGCAATAATCAAACTTTTAGACGACATCTGATGCTTTTACCCAAGTCAAATCATTGGGAAGTTGGAGGAAGGCCGCAGTGTGACAATTGTGGCTGCAGAGTTCGAAATTGCTCACAGCATCGTTTCACGACTTTGGAAAGACAATTTCAAACTACAAAACAGCTATCCGCTGGGGTTTAGAAAAGTGGTCGTCCACGAGGAACCACACCCGCAGATGACCGGTACATTGTCTTACAGGCCAGAAGAAACAGGCGGCAGACAATTTGATATTTTAAATCGCTAGACACACGACACAGGCGACAGGACGACCGAAATCGCGTTTTACCGTCACAGAAGACTGCACGATTACTGTTCGCAACGACGCCCTGTTACGGTGTGTACCTTTAACGCCTGCCCATCGGAGAAGGCGTTCTCTGTGATGCCGGGAACACCGGAAAACGTTCCGAGAGACAATGAATGGGGACGAGTACTCTTTACAGATAGAGAGCAGATTCAGTTTGAGTAGCGATTCTCATCGCATACTCATCTGGAGAAGTGGGGGAAGCCGCAATCATCCGTCGATTACATTTTAAAAAAAACAGGTAAAAAGGTCGCGGTGTTTTCGTTTGGGAAAAAGGATCATGCTTGGTAGTCGTACAGACCTTCACATCTTCGACGCAGGTTCAGTCAACGGGACCCGTTATTGTAACGAGATTCTTCTTCCATATGTATCGTCTTTTAGAGGCGCTATGGGTCTGCAGTTCTTTTCATGACGATCAATGCACCATGTCATCGCAAATTGATTAAATTATAACAGCTTTTCTTAGAGATTCCTAGAAAAATATTGAACGTATGGATTAAAAATCCGGCACGATCCCGGATCTCAATCCCATTGAGCATGTATGGGATTTTTTCTAGGCAGACGCTTATGCGCTCATACCTGTACCACCAGTAACGATTTTAGCCTTTATTGACGCTGCAAAATGAATGGGCAGCAATGCCTCAACAACTCATTGACACCCTCATTCTCAGCATGGGCAGACAACTGTGAAACCTGCCCCCTCTCAGTCTTCCAGGGGACCATCATATCCCCTTACCGTTAAAGACCGGATGTTTCTTGCTGACACCCATCACAGGGATGTTTCATGGCCTTCAGTCGCATTGCATAACATGCTAGTTTTTCAATCAAGTTTTTATCCCTCTGATTTCTCTTTTTAGTAAAAAGTTGCTTTTACACATGACTCTTAACCTTGTATTGGGGATCTTACGATATTAAATGTGTTGATTTGGAAAGCTTTTGTACAAAGTTATATTGAAAAAACAAACACGTCCCAATTTTTACAACGTGTACTTCAATAACTCTTTATATAGGATGATCAAACAAAATTTTTCATTAATACTTAATGGTTTACTTTTAAAAATCCATGAAATAATCGATTTTTCAATTTTGATTGAAACATAAAATACCATTCTTTTTCTTTCTAATGCAGTTTAAATTTTTGCTTTAGCTTAATTAGAAGTATTTTTAATATTTTTTTTAAAGTTGTTTACATCTGTCAAACCCCAAAATCGCTGATTGCCACGCCCTCTAAAATCAAAACAAAAGACACATGCTACTTTTCAGCCTTATCAAATGGTTTAAATTGATTAAAAGAATTTATTTTGATCAGCAGCTTATCCAGGAAAGAAGTGAAGTGAATAGTTATGGATGTTTGTTGCGTAGCGTTAAATAAAGAGCACTTTTTGGGTTCCTCCCACCCTCGGGCATTCCTCTTCGGCACGGTCAAAGGAAAAGAGGTTGCTTGTCATTGGTAGATGTGCAATGACGTCATTATTCTGGGTTGCCTGGTTTGGCGTTATAGCATTTTTCTATGCCGTAGTGGTTCATTGAAACATAAAAGTTTTGTCCCAATTTGGGAGATTGTTTTTCAGGCAGTTTTTTCTTCTGTGTCTTGAGTATATAATAGCTAAATTCCCTTGCGTATGAAATTTTCACTGTAAAAATAACAATCGGTTCTTTTTTTCATTCGCGTAAATCAAAATATTTTTAATGGATTCAATTTTGTAGAAGAAATATATATTTGAGCTTAGTAAATGAGGAACTCAATTACAAATAAAAAAAAATTGTTATATAATTTTTAATAATCCATTTACTGTGATTAATAATACTTTGAAAATGAATTACATGTTTCGAGTTTTATCCTTATGTAAGAAAAAAGAAGTCACTTATAAATAAAGAAAATTTATGTTTTTTTTTATAATATATATTTATTGGTAATATCAATGTGCATTTTAAAGGTAAATGAATTCGTTCTTATATCAGAATGAATTTGTACAGGGAAGTGATATTTTACATTATTAGCTTAATTTCATTTTTGTAATTAGTGATTTGTTTTTTGTATATATATATATATATATATGTGTGTGTGTGTGTGTGTGTGTGTGTGTCTCAAAGACTCATTTATTCACATTTCTAAAAAAATTCGTCTAATACTCTGTTTCCTTTTAAATTTTAGAATTAAATTTACTGCAAAAATTTTAGGTATTATAAACTTAACTATATAAATAAACTTATACATAAATTTTTATTTTCTATCTTTAGTAAAATACTATAAATAAAGTGATTCGTGGCTATTGTATAAGAAACACCTCACTGTTCTAACTTCCACATCACATCCATATTATTCGTTCAAGTTATCATCAACACATTTATTCACATAATTCTCAACTTTTGCAATTATTTTAGAGGGTTCCTCTTCTAACTTGCTCACACATACAAATCTTCATTCAGGGTTTAAATCAAAAGTCCCCTGAAATAGAGTACCACTTGAATCCCTTCATCAGGGGTTTGTTATAGAGAATAGTTTGTTTTTATAACAGGCAAGTATAATGAAGATATAGTCATTAATGGAATTTGGATTCATCTTAAGAAGTATTTACTGATCGATGTTGTGTCACTGGAAGCACATCAATTTTCTCCTTTCCTAAAGTATGTTTCCTCCTGTAAAGCTACTGCTCGAGAATTAATACGAAAATATGACATAAAATAATACGTTTTCGAGCAAAAATAAAAATTAGCCATTAAATTATAATTTCCAAAAACTTATTTAGATTTTGCATATTATTTTACAAGAATTTTCACACACTAATTATTGACTTTCTTATAGTTACAATTAGAGATAATCAAGAAAGTATAAAACGTAGCAGAAATTATTTAAACGAAATCTCTCTCTCATTTAGAAAAATTTCTTTTTTCAACACATTTTCATTCTTAGAATATATATATATAGTAGTAATTTAAAGTTTATTTTAAAATATCCAGAAATGGGCTTAATTTTCGAGAAATATATATCTTTATATTCATGTGTGTTCTTCTATCGTTTTAAAATGTATTTGTACTTTCTTTCCATTTTATTTCGTTATTTATGAGCACAATGGCGTTGGAAGTATAAAGTACGCACTCAGTAAATTTTCGAAAAACCACTAATATTATACGAAAATGTAAGAATTTTTTTTAAAAAAATATTATTTGTCAGTTAACCCAACAAACTAAACATATATGTCTGAAATAAAAAAACCGTAACAGTTATAGAAACAATTAATTACCGTAAAAGCCGGCGTATAACGCACTATTTGAACACAGAAAATAAGATCGAAATTCATGAGTGCGCTGTTTACTCTGGGGAAAAAATGTTAACTTTAAAAATAAGAAAAAAGCTCCTGGAAAAAAAATTAGACTTCTACATATATCGAAATATATTGTTCAGTTAAAAGAAATCAAATTCTTTATCAAATGTATATCTGGAAGAGTACACTATTTTTTTCTAATTTTTTTTCTTGGAATAATACCTTGAATAAGTGATTTCTAAATATATAGAGCCAGGACTTCGAACAGTAATTTTTTTTGTTCCAGTTCAACTATAAAAAAATATATATCGTTTCTCTTGCGGTTTCCGTTCTGCCAAAAATAATGGTTTTCGGTTCAGATCTGAATGAATAATTTTACTTTACGTATATTCTTATTTGTACTACAAATATAATTCTATCGTAAACAAAAATTAAATTCTATCAAAATTTGGAAGACTTTTTATTTTTTCTTAAAAAGTCATCAGCAAGTTTATTCAACTGAAGTAAATTTGACTTCTACAAGTAGTTGCATCAAGAACTGAATCAGAAAGTACTAGTGAACACAGTGGCGTACCTACCAATGGGCCAAGCGGTGCCATGCACCAGAGCCTTCAACCTCAAGCGAGGCCCCCGCACCCTGACCAGCAAGCAAGTCGAACTTGCGATAATTTCTCCCACATTTAATATATAAATATAAAAGGTTACAACATATAACTGTAATCAGGCCAACTCAGTTAAAATCGCACAGTAGTGAATAAGTTCAAGCTAATCAATCACTTAAAAAACGGCAGATACCTGTGGAGGCCTTTTTTCACGTTTTGAGTGTAAATTATTGGAAGAGGGGATTGATCTTACATTGA
This sequence comes from Trichonephila clavipes, assembly GCA_019973935.1. Classification (NCBI taxonomy): domain Eukaryota; kingdom Metazoa; phylum Arthropoda; class Arachnida; order Araneae; family Nephilidae; genus Trichonephila; species Trichonephila clavipes. The sequence continues at coordinate 4,496 of BMAU01003707.1, read as the reverse complement.
TTTTCAAATGTAATGGTTTTATTGCTATGTTAATAAAGAAAATTCGATTATTGTGAATTTTTCGATTTATTTTTGAACTGGGGCTAATTTTTTTTCTGAGCTGCACATTTGGAAACTATTGTATTACCATACGTCCTAAAAGGGAAGATTGTGTTTAAAATTAGAATGAGGCGTGCATTATATTTCTTAAAATATTTTTGAAGTTTATTTATTTTCATCACACAGAGATCAGAGTATTTATCTTAGAATTTCAGCAATGTTATACTAACTGATACATCAAAAGAATTATAATTTATTGTAACTTAAAAATAAGAAGCTAACAAATTTTTAACTTCTATCCATAAAACTAAAAAAATAACCTTTTTATATAAAAGATGAAAAAGTAAGAAATAAATGTGTTGTAATTAGTCATAAAAGAACAATTAAACACGAATAAGAATAGTTTTTCCTTATATAAATAAGTTTACCAAGATACATGAATGATTTGCTCCTTGCTGACTGTGTAGTCATGTGTAGATATGTGTAGTCATAATTTTGTCTTATGTCAACTAATTGTTTGCGTTTTACTAATCAAGAATTGTTCTAAAAATTCAAAGGATTTGATATTTTATGCTAACGAAAGCCGTACATTACAGTTGGAAAAATTTTAATTTTACATTTATTCACTATTTAAAGGATTTGTTTTTAAGAACATGCAAATAAATCGATAGTTTATTAATGTCTCATTCAGAGGAAACATGAGGGATATCGCAATGAGACGGACCTCATTATTTGAATAACAGTCAAGTAACGAGGATGATATCCGACCTGGAACCCAGTCGATTGTGTTATGACGGCAATAAAAAAACTTTAAGCATTTAGAAAGTTAACGTGTATTAGAGCCCTGCTAGATGATGGAATCCTCAATTGTGATCACTCGGCTACCACAGCTGTAAAAACATGTGGAATCTACAATGTGATATTGTTTAACAAGTAACATTTATTTATGATTTTGAGATATAAAGTATTAAGTTAACGCCACATTCTTGCCATTTATCACATTTACCTGTCATTGTTAATCGATTATCATAATTTTCAGCATACATAGGAACTATTAGATCAAAGATGAACATTATCATATAATTTTAATCCTTGAAAAATGCATGGTGTAAAAATCTAAACTTAATCTTAAGATTCAATAATTATTATGAAATCTAATGCATCAAAACAGAATGAATTATCGAGGCAATAAAAAAATGACATTTATCAATGTTTTTATTCTTTTAAGAAAGAAAGTATACAAAAATTCTTTACAAATTGTGTTATATAAATAACTAATTAATTCTCAGAAAAGCAATTATAAATTGATTAACCACAATATAGCATAGTTGAATATTTACATGTCTATTGGTACGGAGATGTTCAATAGTTATAAGATTTTTTAAACTCACATATAGTTAATGTAATTTTGTTATTTGTTAAAGAATTATGTATGTGTCTTAAAGCAAATATTTTCCATTATAAAAAGATAAAGAGCTTCAGAGTACTATATGATTATAAAATAGCCCATTATCGATTTGAGATTTTACATTATGACATAGAGACAGGAAAAAATTTTGCTTTTTCTTTCCATTTTTTAAATTCATTGTATTTATCTAAATGTTCAAATAATTATATTATTATTTGTTTTTCCACATTAATTAATTTAAGAGTTAACACGATAATTTGAGTTTGTATGTACGAAATTACTGCGTTTAACAGGATAAAAATAAATCTATAACATTTTCAACATTTTAAAACATTTACTGAAAATCAAATATAAATAAATTTTACCATGATAAATTAATTTGAATTTGCTTTAGGTTATTATACCTGTGACCGAAATGAAATAAGCGTTTCCTTTTATGTGCAATAGTTTACATTAAAAGGCTGAGTCAACCATGCCCAGCCCGGTGTTTGAAACTTGCACCTGTGGTGTGGAAGCGTGATGCACAACTACTCAGCTTCAATATTATTCCTTAAATAATATATTATTTTCTGTGTATATGTGTGATCAGCTCATATTTTTTAGCAACATTGTAACATCTTTAAAATGTTTTACTTTGAGTGAGATTCTACGAGTTTGAAAACTAACGTTTTGTTCAAAATATGTATGCCATCTATAAAATTTGTAAAATTTTTATTACATTTTATAGCATCAGAATCAATGTTAATACTTATATAAAAATTTCTCTTAATTTTACCTTTTTCTATTACAAAGTGGTAAATGTTTACACAGTCTTTAAAATCTTAAGAATAAGTTAAGTGAATATTATCAGTTATAATTTCGTTGTTTGCCATATAAAGAAATTTTTGCATCTTAAAACAAATTTCCTTCAATCCAAAAAATTTTAATTTTTAAAATCCTGAAACTGAATGTCAGTATCACTTTTGCTTTCCAATTAGATTGTATTAAGATGACTTAATGCCAACAAATAACTTTCGCATTCGAAATAATCCAATCAAAAAAGCATGCGTTATTACATATTAGAAATCATTAATTCCGTACAAACTCACCCACCCCTCCAAAAAAAAATTTATTACTACAGTTAAAAATAAAACGTGTTACTTATTGAAAACTTAAATAGTCTTTCAATGTACATTCCATGATCATACTATAATTTAAAATATTTTTCCTCAGTTACTTATGTATATAAAAATAAGCTAATTTTTAAAAATAGCGCTTAAAAAATCCCATTCACGTTTGAGCAAAGAAATAACATCGATTAAAAAATGAAAAGGGGGTATATTAGCTGATTTAAATGTAATCATAAACAAGTATTACACACATGAAAAATTAAAAACAATATTACTTTAGAATATCGCTAATTAGGATTGATATCAATGAAGTTTAAAAAGGAAATGTAAAATTTTCTTAACCAATTCGTAAGAAAATAAAGATAAACTAAATTGCCTTTAAGGTTGATTAGCATTATAGTTATTTTTCGGATCTTAGGAAATAAAATTTTTGGCATATCCGGTCTAAAGGAAATGGGTGGAGTCGGAACTTCCTCAAGAATGCGTTGGCCGTCTCTTGTCCCTTCCCCCTAGAAGCAAAGCAAAGCAGATGTCTATCTCTTTTATGGCTCCTAAATTTCTGCCAAATATTAGAGTGAGGGAGGTCTTTGGTTATTCGTAGTGTCATTGAATATACGTCACACAGGCTATAAAGAAATATTTGTTTTTACTTTTTTTTTCTTATAAAGTTTGAACTGATCAAGTTTTCCGATGAGAATTTATTTTATTATGAGTCAACACACTGTGATATACCCCTTACAATTATAACTGATTAAATCGGGATCCAGGTTTATCGTAGTCATGCTATATCAAATACATTCTCTATACGTTTGATACAAATTTTGTTACATAATGCTGTATTTTTTCTCTCTTAACTAAATTATCACAAAAATAAATCTCAGTCAATAATACAGCGGCTTGCAGATATGATCCAACATTAAAATACAGAGAATAGAATAATATGCAAAAGTTGAAACAAAAGCAAAGTAAACTTCGGCATTTTCGATCAAATTATTGAAAATGGTGTTTTACCAAATTTAATACAGTCGCGTACTATTGAAATTGCGGCACCACAAATCTAATGTTTCCGTGTTATTTAGCAACCAATATCATAAATTAGTCAACAATGTATTATGTTCTAATTTTTTAAACTATGTTTTAGATTGTATCATATATATATATATATATATATATATATATATATATATATTTCAAAACTATTTATCAAAATAACATATGTGATCAGTTGTATTAAAAGTAAGTTTTTAAAAAAATAATGTAGTTTTTGCATTGAATTTACCAAATTTGTTAAAAGTCATGTGTCTTACAAGTCCCAATTTCATGTAGCTTATCCTCTTTTGTATGATATTTTGGTTACTTGCACGATTTCCTTAAAAGTTTATATATATATATATATATATATATATATATATATATATATATATATACATACATATATGTACATTAGCGCCCACAGGAATTTTCAAAGGGGTGGGGGGGTCCGGGGTCGAAAGTTCACCATTCTTTGTATCAGGCCCAATTTGATTTTGTCGATTTCGCGAGCAAACACAGTAAAAACTAATTATTGAATAAATAATTAGCATTAATTAATAAAATTAATCATTAATAACAAATAATTAAATTTTACGTACTATATACTTAGAATTATAATCAATCGGAAAAAATCAAGGGCTTTAGGTGGCGGACCCCCTTGTGTGCGCCACTGTATATATATATATATAATGCAATTATTTATGAAATTAAATGGCCTTTATTTCAGAAAAATGCTACAGTTGCAATTTGATAAAAATTATCTGTGTCATCACCCATTTTGCGATATTCAATGCTTCACCATATTCTTTTATCACTTTGCGTGATTAAATTTTATACGTCATTATGAACTAGATTACTAATTTACTGTATTTAACATTACATGAAAAGCAATTGATTTACACCAGAGG
>BMAU01003705.1:0-81660 GCA_019973935.1 Trichonephila clavipes | reverse complement strand
TAGATATGAAATTAGTGCAGTAAATAAATTGAATAAAGCTGCCACTATTTTTAATGTATTGATTTCTATGACACAATTTATACCAATTCTGAGATGCAAATTTAACTAATGAATGCAAATATTTTAAGGTGTGACCAACTGGTTTACGTTTAAACATGTTTTATAGAGTTGTAACATACACTCAGGAACATTGAAAATAGCGACCCAAGAAGAAAGCATCGGATTGAAATGAAATTTAATACACATAATGACACAGATGAGAGATTCACTTGAGCTCAAAAACAAGATAATTAAACGAATACAGGGTGTGCAACGACACAAATACTGGACAACTTAAATAGCGCGTTGGACCACCTCCAGCTGCAATACATGCCGCCACACGGTACGGCATTGAGTTATTAGACACCTTATGTTGTCCTGAGGCAGATGGGCCCACAAATCTTGAACAGCCAACTTTAAATCATGTACAGAGTGACACGATGAAATTTGCCGTTTTAGCTGATTCCACACGTGCTCTACAGGGGACAAATCGAGGGAGCGGGCCGGCCATGCAAGAGTCTGAAAATGACGTAGGAAGTCTTGAGCAACTCTTGCTGTATGCGGACGAGCATTATCTTGCTGGAAAATTGCCCCTGGGAGACCATTTAGGAAAGGTCCTACATGGGGTCGAAGAATATCATCCACGTAACGTTGACCAGTTAAGGTTCCACGCACTCACAATTAAAGTGGACCGGCTATCATAGGCTATGACCCCCCAGACCATTACACCAGCTGTGCGGGCAGTGTGACGTAGAACAGTGTGGGGGAATTGTACCGCTCACCAGGGCGCCTCCACGGTTATCTGTCCCCAAAACACACCAGGATTCATCCCTAAACACAACCTTTTGCCAATCTGTGACATTCCATATTGATCTGGCTTGGTACCACTGTAGACGCAGTTGCCGATGTTTCGGTGTTAAAGGGAGTGCACGGAAAAGGCGCTTGGATTTAAGATTTGCTTCTGCAAGGTGTCTGGAAATTGTTTGTGGAACAATTGCTACGCGTACGTCTGCTCGTATCGTTGAACGAGTCAATGTGGGGTCCACAAGTGCTTGCAGCACGATCCTCTCTCCTCGTGGTTTTTCTGATCGCTCCAGACCCGGTTTTCCGCGCGTGGGTACCTTCTCCAAACAATTTCTAACTGCACACTCCGAACGATCCACCTGGCCAGCAACACGGCGCGTCGACCAGCCTGCAGTTTTCATCCCGATGATCAGGCCTCTCTCAAACTCACTTAACTGTGAGAAATGTCTTCTAGCACGTTAACCTGACATGTTTATCTTACCAAAGTCTTCCTACAATCGGCGGGTAATCGTCACGTTTATGAATCTTCGAATTTGCGCTGGCTTATATAGCACCCTCTTCCTGATTGTAGCTCCACCTCGGCGTGAATGAGCATGCGTATTGGCACAAAACTTGGATCATTTGCATATCACATTACGCTGTACTTATTTGCAAGTGAAGTGAAGTGAATGTGGATTTTAATGGCGCAAGGGCCAACTTTGGCCAAGCTGCGCCAAACACTTGTTAAAAGAAAAAGTCATATTTTAAAAAATATATATATGTATAAAAGTATATGTACACATGTATATGTATGCATGCATGAAAGAAATTTAAGAAAATCAAATTTAAAGAGCGTAATATAAAATGTAACCATAATACGGTAGTAAAAAATATCAAAATTTTTTTTTTTACTAGAAAAAAACAAAGAACAAAGTTCATTGTTTAATATAGGTCTGCAGTCTGGACGGGAAAAGAAGAAAAGGGAAATTTGAATGACAAGAAAGAAGGCCGAAAATAGAGAAAGATCACTAGGGTTCCTCGGGTTCGTGAAGCCCGTGTTTACCAAAGACAGTAAACCCCTAGGGAAAAGGAAAAGATCACTGGGGTACCTCGGGAGCGTGAAACCCGCACTCACTTAAAGAAGGTGAGCCCCCTGAGGGGGTACTTATTTGCAAAGTTTCGTGATTGTACTCAGCTTCCCTCTTGGGTAGCTATTTTCAATGTTCCTGAGTGTATATGCTACGGCTTTAAATTTTGGGGGCTGTTTAATGGTAAATAGTATAAAAAATCATAAGTATAACAATATAGCGATTGTAATTTAAATATTTTTTTTTTTTTTTTTTTTTGAAAAAAGAAATAATGATTTTTAGACATATTGATGAATTAATCGGTTTTGGTAAAAATAATAAATATATATTCCTAACATTGACTTCTATTCTAATTATCAAAGCCTAATTAAAATATAAGCTCCCTCTATAAGTTACTTAGATTTAACTTTCAGAATAACCGAAAGTAAATCAGGCTGAAATAATTTTCATTTAGTTTTTTATATTATTAACGTTCTTTTTTGGAATTCTGATATACATATTTCATTTTATAGAAATATTCTGAATTATATATACAAAGTGACAACTCTTTAATTAGAAAAAGAGCAAAACATTCAATAATATTAAAATTATCAATTGTTGCTTAGGTCTATCCAATTAATTTCTTATGTGCATGCAATTGTAATAAGTTTTGTTTTATTAAAGTATTTTTGAATAATTCTTTCCTCTTAGCATGCTTTTGAATGCTCTGATTCTTTTAAAACTTCAATTTTCTAAGTATTCTTAGAATTTGAGTCGAACCTCAAAATTGCGAATCTTTCTATATAGCGAACTTTTTTCCGGGACCAAGAACATTTCGCGATTTTCTTCATAAAATAACCTCCATATAGCGAAGTGCATTTTCTATATAACGAACTTTTTCTTGTGATTCAATTTTTTTCCTCCCTATTTTTAAAGTATTTCAGGACATTTCAAGTTATTCTGTCTTTACACATTTCGGGGTGGCCAAAAATATTGAACTGGTTTTATTAGGTGCCTAACTCGCCGAGAGCAATTGAATTCTGGGCATTTCCATCCAAGAAGTACAACCCTTTAACCCCGCCCCCTATCTAGTTCATTAGAAACATCTTCGATATCCCCTTTCACCCTCAGTGGAGTTGTCCTGTGTCCTTGAACAAGTTTCCGTTCATTCGTAGTGTTGATCACTCTTACTGGTAACTTCGTTTCTTGTAGCTCGAAAGTGTCAAAACGTAAGCGTGCTTGGAGTATCAAAATTTTTTTTTAATTCTTCAGGAAGTGCATAAAGGCGTAAAAAAAAGGATATTGCTTTAAAATTTTGTATAACAGCTTATTGACTATTATAAAAAATCCAGATATGCTACAAAATTATGTTTCATCGAATTGTAGTTCAAAACGTTTAAGAACATGTGTCTATGAAGATGTCGACAAGACAGTTTTGAAGTGTATACACACAATGCGAGATAATGTTCCTATCTCTGGATCTTTCGTCACAGAGAAAACTCTTCAATTTGTGAAAGCATTGGCATACGACCAATTTCTAGGTAGCAATGGATGGATAGAAAAATTGAAGAAAAATAAGCCTGAAGGGATTTTTGGTACATTGTAAAGTGTGAGACGTATTATGATTGAAACAGAGCATTTCTCCAAACAAAAATAATCAAACAAAATTTAGAGATTTTATGAGTAACTAAATTTAAGGACGAGTGTGATAATATGTGTTTCGAAATTCTAGTTATGAAATGATGTATATTTAAAATTATCACTTGGAGGCTTTAAATTAGAAGATGTCCTAAAATTCATTAATTTTAATATAAAATTATTTTCTTAATGTTGAAAACACAGTGTATTCCTCGACATTCTTGTTTTCCTTGTAGTTTTGCTTTCTTTCTTTTTTTGTGGTCAGGTGCATAAAATAAATAGATAAAAGATGTGAATAGTTATTTTTTTAATATATAGTGTTTATGAATTTAAAATATTTTTGTTTTATGTGGTTTATAAAGTATATTGTGAAAGATGAACCACTAAATAACGAATTTTCCATATAAAGAACTTTTTTACAGGATTTAGCGACTTCGTTGTTTAGAGTTCCGACTGTATTTTTATTATGGTATGTGGATTAATGTTATTTTTATAAAGTTAAAGTTTCTCTAAGAAATTTAGCTCAGGTGTCGTCTTCGTCATTTAACCATGTTTCAAAATTACTAGGTCCTTTGCCAAAAGCCCTCATGTAGTGAAAACAGTGCGACGTTAATATTCTCTCACTTCAGGATAAGTCAAAGGGAAAAACAGGAAAATCGGATAATAAAAAAATGGCTGAAAAGTTCAAAATATCCTCTATGCATGAAATCCATGTGCGAAATGGAAATTAAAATAAAAATGGAATTGTTAATTTGAAAATCACTTGCTCGTGTTGAAAACATCCTTTATTTTTTGAACATTAGCAATTTATTAAAAAGAACACGTAACCTTATCTGCATAAGACTACATTTCAAATATCAAGTTACCAAATTACACAGTATGCCAGAATGAATTCGTTATCTCACCACGACATCTACATAAAAATGGCCAAAGCCAAAGGGCCCCTTCACCTATTCTACTCTAGTCAAGAAATATTTACAAGTGAATTATATAATTCTAATCTATCTAAAGTCATTTCGGTACAGCATTACAAATATACAAAATCATGATTTTTTGTATCCATAGTTCTTGAGATCTTAATCAAAATATAATCACAAATAAAATTCTTAACGACTGATTTTGAAATTATTTAGATACATTTGAAAAATAACGTGAGAAAATGCACAGGAAACAATACAAAATTTTCAAAGTCACTTTTATGTGTTACAAATCAAATTAGTATATTTAAAAGATTTAATCTAGATATATATTATAAATGCGAAAGTTTGTGAGGATGTTTGGTCGTCTTTCACGCAAGAACAACTGAATGGATTTTAATGAAACTTTACAGTAATATAGCTTATACATCAGAATAACACATAGGTTATAATTAATAAAGATATTGTGCGAAGTGTCAAAAATATAACGATATTTGTCAAGTAAGTAGGAAAAAATTCTGCCATCTGCAAGCAATTCTGGCGTGCGCTGCAAAAAAGCCCACCACAGCATATATCTATCTTTTGTTTGTGAAGAAACCCTTTTTGATTTGGCTACGCAAGGCGCTCGCTTCTAATTAATTCCTGTTATCAGCATAATCCCTAATTGAAGGGAGAGGCTGCTATAAATCTCTCTTTATTTGAATGTTTTCTTATGATTTTATTATGCACATTTGGTAGTAAGAAATTTATCTTTTCTCAAAATAAATGCTTTTATTGGTTCTGGTACTTAAAGTAAATAAACTTTCTCTTTCACACTACATCATTTGGACAAATTTTCATTCAAAATTTGTTTGTGGTTAATAGTTAATTATAACGCTATAATTTAAATTGAATAGACAGATATTGCATTTTTAAGTATAAAAATAATTATAACTACTGTACTATATTTTGATTGAGTGAGTGAATATTAACGTCACACTGTTCAGCTACACGAGGGCTTTTGGCAACGGACCACTTAATTTTGAACCATGATCAAGTCACGTGAACGACACCTGAGCAGGCACCCTCTTCTCCTAATTACCACACCACACCAACTTAGAAGGAATATTCTTTGAAATCCACTCTTCTAAGATATATGGCAGCACAGGTTCTATGATGAGTATTATAGCGGGGAAGGCGAATAGTTTTGTAGCAGATATTGCGTTTTCAGCGGATTGCAAAGATAATTATTTTTGTCCCGAAAAAATAGTTTATGTCAAAATTTAAGTATCTTATGTTTTTGAATGTTAATGAAGACCTTAGAAAACGATTTGACTATTTTAAGTGAAAGATGTATATAAATAATTTTACAGTGGAATATCTTTAATTAATTTATTATCTCTAACGGATTAAATTTCCCAAAGTGGAGTATTTCGTTTATGTATATCCCTTAATTTTCAATGTAGTGATCCCAAAAAATGTTGTATGAAAAAACTGCAGTAAGTCATAATGCGGTGGATAAAATGTATTAACGTGCATCGCTTTCCTACACGGCGGGTCTTACAGAGCTCTAATAAAGCTCGAGCTATGAATTTAGCTAGACACTTGCCAGCTTGACTCTATCGTTAACATTTCACTATGTTTTTCATTGAATCTCCATTATAATTTAAGAAACGGTGTTGCTTGCGAATATTACAATTTTAACATAAAATAAATACAGCAGAAAGTAATATTAATGTATTACACTTTCAGATATAAACTATTTACATTATTTTAAGCGTTCATTACGCAAAACTTTTAACAATGTGTTACTTTTGCTGAGCAGAGATCAGCTTAGGTAGGTATTTTCAAAAATCGACCCTCAAGAGTGTTACGGGGAGTTATAAATTAAAAAAAAAATCCTTTTTATCAACTATTAGATCTACATACTTAAAATTTAACAAAGGTTTTTTTTCTTTCTTTTTTTTTTGTTTAGCTGAGATATGCAAAAAGCTTTTTTTGTTTAATTTGAAATTCACTTAAAATTAATTCATTAAAAACTTCTTTATCCTTCAATCTGTGTTGCTTAATTTTTCAGTTCACCTGTGCGAAGAACGGATATACCAGCTAGTATTAAATATATCTTATTATGTAAAAATTACGTGTCACAGTGTTTTTGTCCGCGATGGACTCCTCCGAAACTACTCAATCGATTCTAACATAAATTTGCATATTGTGTGTCATTTCGTCCAACTTAAAATATAGGATAGTTTTTATTTCAGTTTTTGACGTCATTATTATTTTACTGTCGGAAATGCGTGGAATATGGGAAACGGGAAAATTTGCAAAATAATGTGTGTCGGTTTGCGTGTGTGCCTGTGGAAGTGGATTTTGTAGATCAAGGTGCATAAAAAGTTAATGCCTGCTGTATTTCGAGGCGTGGAATAAAATTTCAAATTGAATTCAAAAAATCCCCGATTTGTGCCGGACGACCATATTTTAGACACATCCTGGCAGGGCCTTAATTTAAAGGCATTACAGTGCGAAATCTTGGTCCATGGCGTATTTTGAGACGAGCAATCTGAATCTAATATGAGAAATTGTCGCAACTTTGCCGGATAATTCTAGACGAGAGTAATACCCCTTTCCAGCGACTGAACTTGCCGGTTAAGAGAGCCGAATGTAGTCCCCGGTTGCGTCAAGGCGTTGGAAACAAGAACCTGAAATCAGATTTCAGAAACTCCTATAAATTTGCAGTATATTGCCAGAATTAATGACTCGAACGGAATGTCTTCGCTTTCGAGTTCCGCTTACGAATTTTCAATCCCTCTAGCGGCTGAATGTGCACGCACTGGGGCGTCGAAGTTATAGTCCTGTGTGCGTTTAGGAGCGGGGATGAGGGTTTGAAATCAGATTTTAGGAGTTCCAGTAACTTCTTTTACCGAATAATGCCGGACGACCTTAATATGAACAGACAGCGGTGTCGGTCTAATTTACAGACGTAGGGACGCAAAAAGTGAGTTTGACGTATTTTTATTCGAATATTCAATCCAATTGGAGAAATTCCTGTTATATGTCAAACAATACCAGACGACCGTATTTTAAGCGAACTATGGCAGGGGCTTACCTTAATATTCTTGGAGTGTGCAAAGTGAGTTCCCGGTGTTTTATTGGGTGGGGAACAAGTATCTGAAATCGGACTTTAGGAACTCCAGTAACTTTGCCGGATGATAGTACTGCCCCGTCTTCAGGTACGGAACTTGCTGGAGCAGGGGCGCCAAAAGTGCGTTTCAGGATTGGGATTCAGAATTTGGATTCGGATTTCGGATTCGGAACTCTTTTAATTTTGCTGGATATTGCCGGAATTAGGTCAAATGGCTTTTCGTTCGAGTCCCGCGTCCGTGTGGGGCTGCGGTAGCCCAGTGGTCAAGGTATCGGATCATAGCAGGCATGTCATGAGTTCGAGCCCAGTACCACTAAAGACCCGCCGTGTTGGGCAGCGATGCACGTTAACCCTCTAACTGGATACCTTCATCCTGAAAAGTTATTCCGAAAGCGTTTAACTCTTATTTTACGATTCCCTTCAAAAATGCAAAAGATTTCTTTCCTTTCCCCCCTTTTAGAACTTGGGAGGTCGAACGGGGACAATTTTACGACCCAGTTCGGTCCTTTTGTAAAGTAAGAACCAAGAGATCAATCGTTTACAGCTAGCTAAAGTTGCCTTGGGCAATCTTCTTTGAAAGCGTAGTGGAATTCGGTGTTTCTTTCTCCTATATGTTCAGTCACAGTAAAATTAAAAAATGAAAGGTAAAAAAAAAGGAAAAAAAAATTAAATAAATAGTATGTTAGAAGTTGAAAAATAATTATATTTTCTTCAAAGAAAATTTATTTTTCTGTCATTTTTTAAAAATTAAAATATATATATATATATTTGGTATTGCGATTTGAACCAGAAAAAAGCATCCTGTATTCATTTTAGAATATGAGAGTAAGAAAACGCGCTCACTTTCCTGTTTTTTAAAAAAGTAATGAGGTAAAAAGAGCAAAGGCCCTATCTCATTTTTAAACAATAACACAATAAATATTACATACGATGATTATATTTTTGAAATAAAACCGATCTTTCTCTATTCAGTTATATTTTTAATTTAAAATAGCATAAAAAGGATTTCAATACTTTTAATTTATTTTAATCAAAATCATATAAAAGATATTTTTATGTTAACTGAATATTTTTCGGAAAAAATTTAAATTTTCCTTCCTAGTGTTCTCTTTTTCGAACTTCTTGTATTAAATAAAAATTCCTTTTCTACATCGGAATTTGTGATGGACATAACACACATTCAGTCAATAATTTTTAATTTTAATGGGGGATATACTTCTTCAAATGCGCATGACAGTACTTCTAACCATTTTCTACTCAAATTAAATTTCTTATCTTTCTGTTTCTTTTATTACAAGGAAAAATGTCACACATCGATAACTACATTTTCACACAATTCAGTCATTACAAATTCTATTGGGAGAAAAGTTCTCCCTAATTAATTTTGTCTTTCAAAACAGTACACTTAAAACAATTTTGTACAGTGAAGTTAACCGACAGTTCCACAATGTATTCATACCAAATTTTAAAAACAAATTTAACACTTGAAAATGTATCCTGTATTAAATTTTTCAGTATACACAAATATTTCCTGCTGTAGGGAAGATATAGTATGAGATGTGGTGTGTGTTTGTGAAAGAATGTTTTCGTACGTGTAGACTATTTTTGAAAATTTAAATATCACTGAAGCTGAACATATAACTACAAATGAGCCTTATTTTAGTGTGTGCTGGTATCAAAGTAAAACACTTTACAATATTAAACAGCCTATGGGTTTATACTCAACATCAAACTATTCGCAAAATGGCTTACAACTTCTATTCAAATTGTAAAGAAACTGAAATATAAATATATCTTACTGCAGTCAAAAATATTCATAATATGTAAATATCCTATTCCTCCACTTATTTCAGTACATTTTAAAAACTGTAGCTGAATGCAATTTTTTATATTTATAAACGAGGCATAAAAGCTCACACAGTCGTAAAAATGTCTTTATCATTTTTAAATGCACTATTATAAAACGTATATGGATTGTAAGATCAGTCGTAAAATCCTAAAAGCTTTTAGAGGAGCTAAAAACATGTAATTTTGGATTGATAAAATGTTTAATATAATACACAAATATACATGTTAATAAACAAATACATTTGAAAAATCAAACTTCCTTCTGAAATAAACGTAATTGAATGAAAAATGTTTAATTGCAAATGAGTGGAAATACATGTTTATCTAAGGGGTATCCCCAAAGTGAGGTAATCCTCAAACTTAAGACTCAAACTCAGAAGCACAACAATCCATGAGGGCCAGGAACTACTGTGCCCATCATAATACACGTGACCATTGGACGCTGAGGTGCATGAACAGATGTCCCGATTTGGTGGTCTGTCTGAAGAGAGACCTTCAGTTTTTAAGACCCGAAGCAAGCTTGGTACTCATTTATCGACCCAATGTAGCGGGGATGAAAGGCAGAGTCGACCTTGCGCAGCCCGTTAATAGAACCCCAGACCTGTGGTGTGGAAGCACTATACACTACTACTCGATCCTATTCGGTGAAAAATAAAATTTAATGATAGAATCTTATATAAATCCCTAATGAATGAGGGAGTCCAAACTTTTTTTTTCATGTAAACTGTTTAGACGGAAATGGTTAATTATGAACATTTCACAAGTTGCATAAATTAAAATTAACCGTTATAGTTTACATAAATTTTTAAGGATACAAAAGGTGTATTTCGGCTGCATGAATTAATTTTAAAAGGAATACGGTTACGAAAAAGTAGTACAAATCTATCTAAAGTAGGGTTGGTTACCTTAGATATTGTCAAACACAACAATGTATTGGAAGCCAATTCCACAATTCGTTGTTATAAAAATGTATGGAAAATTACAAGATTTATTTTTGCATTTGTAATTTATATACATATAATTTTTCCTGGGAGCTTTAAAAGCTAGAGCGGCATCCATCAAAAAACCGCGGTTCTCTCTCTGTTTTTCCAGATCGCCCCTGACTAAGCCGGCTCTGCCATAGTAAGTGTCGCCGAAAGCCCTCGTGTAGCTGAACAGTGCGACGTTAATATTAACTCACTCACTCACGCCATAGTAAGTGAAAATGCCGGATTTTGTTTTTTTGTCAAGATCATTTTATAGCAGACTGAATTTTTCATGTATTTTAGATGGTCGTTTTATATTTTCTACATCAATATCTTAATGTCTGAATTTAAAATTACATAAAATTCTTGACATTCGCATCAATGACCATGATAATTTTTATTAGTATATGAATGTGTCATCAAACGATTACATGACTAATATTAACACACATTATTTTAACCATTTAATTAATATTAAGTATAACATAACGTACACAAATTTTCTGAACTTTAAAATAAATATTTCGAAAACTACTTCAGATATACTCTAAATTTTTTATTCCTACGCTTTAGCTTCTCAGTTTTGCTTCTATGTAAGAATTTATTGTAATTGTATATTCATCAATTTTTTTAGTATATTTTTTGCTCTTAGCATGCGGTTTTCAACTGAATTGTATGAAATCTTCGAAATATATTAAAAGATACCAAAGAAGCTATATAATAAAATTTGAAATTTTTATTATACTCAAACAATTGCTAAAACTTATGGTAAATAATTTTTAACTGCGCGATGCATTTTTTTTTCGAAATTTCAAATGGAATTTCTAACATAAAATTTCTAGCTTTATAAGGTCGAGATTTCAAAAAATATCCAGATTTTAATTACTTATTCAGTTAGCCTTTAAAAAGATAAATGTTAAGGTATTTTGTATAAATAGATATTTTTAAACAATAATTCGAATGTTTTTGAATAGCTCGAATTTAAAATTGATTTTTATGTTTATTTATATGCATAAATGTCTACTGTAAATGTTTCCGTATATTTTTGATTACCATTTATTCAAACATTCAAGTTATAAAAAAAAATGTGTGAAAATCTTCATTCATGTTGTCTTTGATGTAAACTGAAGTTCAAGCACTTAAAATTCAAATATAATTCGGTGTATTTTAACAATATATAACCAGGCACACACACACACACACACACACTGTACTTAAACTTCCCTGAACACTTAGGCTTTGAAATCTAAAAAAAAAAAACTAATAAATCTTAATTAGTTTTTTTTTCGTTATTATTTTTATCAAAGTGTAAGAAAATGTTTCAAATGATTTGATGAAGTTTAAATTTATTCATTTTTAGTGGTTGGAAAATTGAAAAGGTTCCAAATTTTAAAGAGTTTGGTGTTTTATTAATTTTTTTTCGGTATCTTATAATAAAATACTCATGTTTCAAAAACTGAAAGCTTTGATTAAAATAAGAAAAATGAAGCGAAAGAATATACTTAAAAAAAGATAATTTGTCTAACTATATAAAATAGCAGATTGCCCTGACACGCCCCAACTTGTTACAGTTTGAAATTAATATGAAACCAAAAGGGAATTGTAACATATTTTACTTATGCGTTGGGACTTTTGGAAACTTTTAAAATACAAGCTAGCAAACAAACACTTCTTGGGTTCTAAAGAAATTTCTCCTCGATTTTTTACATTGCCCCAGGGTCAAAACACGGGGTTCCCTGCGAGCCATAAAACTCCTGCTGTGTTGCTTCCTCCGTCCCTCATTATCTTTCAAGATGTTAAACCTTAAAAGGGGGAAAGGATTTCAGAAAAGTGCGGCTAATCCGCTTTTGAAAACGTTACTTGAAGGCAGAAAAATCCGTGCAGTC
This sequence comes from Trichonephila clavipes, assembly GCA_019973935.1. NCBI lineage: Eukaryota > Metazoa > Arthropoda > Arachnida > Araneae > Nephilidae > Trichonephila > Trichonephila clavipes. The sequence continues at coordinate 69,396 of BMAU01003705.1, read as the reverse complement.
CATTTTCGAAGCATCTTTACACTGACGGAAATTTCCGTGCTATCCGGTTAGAGGGTTAAATCTGTCGAGAGCTGAAACGTCCTCCCGTTGTTGTGGTGTGGTATTTAGAAGAGGGGCGTCAGCTCAGGTGTCGTCCACGTCACTTCACCATTGTTCAAAATTACGTGGTCCGTCGCCAAAAGTCCTTATGTAGCTGAACAGTGCGACGTGAATATTCACTCACTCACCCGCGTCCGTATTTTATTCCCTTTAGATACTAAACTAGCATGCGCATCCTTGCGAAAATAGGATCAACAGAAAATTGCACTAGCAATTGTATCTTCAGGTATTACTGCCATTTTGTTAAATGGGAGACAAACTGCATATTCAGCATTCCAGCTGCCGTTAGACATTTATAAAAAAACCAGAGGAAATGTGTGTGTGTAAAATTAAAAAAAAATTAACATTTATAGAGACTGCCGATACAAGTGAAAACTTAGAACTTCTAGTATCAAAATTTGAAATTTCATAATGTTTGAATTAAAATTATCTACATCAATCTGGTTTTCACCTCTATTAACACTCCGAGCTACAATTATATGCATGTTTACATGGTTTTTATTAGTCAAATATATTACGAGCTGAACACACACAAGATCATAACAAAATCTAAATACAATTCAATTGAAATAACAATTAATAAACAATCATATTATTTATGGATAGTATTTGTATTTACATAAATTTCAATGTACTTGATTTTTAACATTATTTTAATTGTTTGCATCATTGTCATCATTCATTTCAACAATACTTAGACATTTTGTTCTAAAAAAGATACAATAGCCTTATGGTAACTTAAGTAAGAAAGGAAAATGTTGATTCAAATTTATCTAAGTATCGCGTAAAAACCGCATGGATCGTCGTTTTATATTTTGTAGTACTGAGTTTTCGATCATTGGACATATTGAATTTCTAAATGAAACAATTAACTTAAAAAAGTGGTAGATTTTTATCATCTGCAAAGTTAATATTGAAGTCTCTCCACTAAAAATCATCGGTACATTATCCTATTTTTCGCCAAATCTTTTTTCGAGTATTTCAGAACCTTCTTTTGTATAAATCATTAAATTTTCGAATAAAAAATGTTGTATCTGTCTCATAGATTTTCCAGGAGAAATATAAACGGCACCCATTAATATGTATTGACATATTTCCATGACAATATTTTTTCGTAAATTTCTAATAATAAAATCGAATGATATGAAATTATAGATAATCATTTTGCAAAAAATAGCAAAGCACATATTTTATTTTTGACAATTTAAATTAATAAATGATTTCGAAATATTAAACTTTTAACAAAATATTTAATGGAATTAAAGTCGGAGCCGCGTTTTCCTTATTTCAAATTAAAGATTTTAATGATATAAGGCAAGGGTGTCGAACACGCGGGCCACATGTGGCCCACCAGTTCGTAAGTTGCGGCCCACCGACTCTTTTTAAAAAAATTTTAAATACCAGGTCTTTCATTTTGAAATTTATTTGAGGAGAATATATATATATATATATATATATATATATATATATATATATATATATATATATAAAAATCTACAATTTATTTACCTGTAACCTGTTCTTTTAAAATAAATCCTTTTTGATAGTATAAATGTCCTTTTAAAATAGATTTATATTTTATCAAACAGTTAATTTGATTTTACTATAATGAATTACTTTTTAAATAAATTCCGATTTGCATTATGCATATCCTTTACTATGGATGGTATGTAAATCTCTGTGTGTGCGACTTGCATTTCTTCTCCTCCTTTTATGTTTGGAGTGCCCAAAAAGCAAGAGGCAGTCAGATGTTTTTAAAAGTTTAAAAAAAATATTCAAGATGTCTATATAATTTATATAAAGGAGAAAAGCGACTCACTGACTGACTGACTGACTCACTGACTAATCACGATATCTCCGGAACTATTAAACCTACAGACTTGAAATTTGGTAGGTAGGTTCCCTTCATGGAGTAGACGTCAGCTAAGAACGGATTTGGCAAAGTTCGAACCCCAAGGGGCGTTATAGATAATTATTGCCATTACTATACTATTAGATGTACAGTCGTGAAACTTGGTACTCAGATTTTTCTTTCATAAAGTAGAGATTCCCTACATAATGATTTTTACGAAAATCGACCTCTAAGGGGCGCTTAAGGGGCGTTATACATAATTATTTCCATTTTTAACCTATTAGACGTACAGTCTTGAAATTTGGTAAGCGGATTCCTTTCATAGAGTACAGATCCCCTACAGAATGAGTTTTGTGAAAATTGACCCCAAGTGGAGTTGTGGAGAATTAAGGGGCGTTATAGGCAATTAACTCCTTTTTTAAACTATTAGACGTAAAATCTTTAAATTGAGTAAGCAGATTCCATTCACTGAGTAGAGATATGCCGTAAGATCGGTTTTGTGAAAATCGTTTCCTAAGTGGCGTTGCGGGGCTTAAGGGGCGTTATAGATAATTATTTTCATTTTTAAACTATTAGACGTACAGTCTTAAAATTTGTTAAGCGAATTCCTTTCATGGTGTAGAGATCCGCTACAAAATAGTTTTGGGGGAAATTGATCCCCAAGGGTCACTGAGGGGGATTAAGGGGCGTAATAGATAAATATTTCCACTTTTTTAACTAATCGAAAGACCTGCTTGAAAATTAGAAGGTATGTTCCGTTCATGGAATAAAGTTCCTTTTACAAAGATTTTTGCGAAAACGGACCCCGATAGGAGTGGGGTTGCGAGGGTTTAAGGCGTGTTATAGAAAAATTTCTGATTTTGAATTTAACTCATTTGCTTGAAATTTGTTGAGCACTTTTCTTTAGTTGAATAGAGTTCCACTAAGAATGTCTTTTACGGAAATCAACTCCAGGGGAAAGCGGGGAGAGTTATTGGGCGTATTGATAGACAAATTCCCGTTTTCGAACTGCTAAGACTACAATAATAAAATTTGGTTTGCATGCTTCTTTTGTTGAATTGGATTCCGCTAAGAGTGCTCTCAACGAGGTATTGATGATAAAAATTCCGTTTTTGCTCTGTTAGATTTAGACTTGAAATTTAGCACGCATGTTTATTTTATGGAGTAGAGATCCACTGAAAGTTGCTTTGGTGGAAATCCACTTGAATATTAGGTTAAGTGAGCGAAAAAAAAAATCTTTCTCCTTCTATTTTAGATATAAATAGAAATTAGATATTATAATTTATGTTCTTTTTATATCAAGGGGAGAGAGTGTAACAGCTATAAATATATTTTTCAAAACAATCGAGTTCTTAATGCTAGATATCAATAATTAATATATATGTAAACAGTATACATATATACAACATCGTGAAATACCCAGTGAAGCGGGTGGGTAACGGCTAGTTTAAGATAAAGGACAATGTATACTTAATCGCTTACGAATGACAGCACAATCAAATTTCAGGAATGAGTAACGAAAGATCAAATCAAAAGGAACACCATAATTTTAAAGAAAATGGCAACACACTGTAATATTTTAAACATTATTTGATTATTGCATTATATTATACAAACATTATTATATTATCTGTCTATATACATGAAAATAATGAAAACAATAATAATAATTCATTCTGTTATAAATGTTCACTTCAATAAATGTTTTTTTGAAGCTATAATTTTGCATTCATAACCCTATTTTAAACTTCAACACATTAATCTTGAATTATTATTAGATTTTATAAAATTTTTAATATCAAAATCAACGATAAAAATATGATTGAACAACTAGAAGTTTGTTTTACCACGGTAGTAAGAAAATGTCTAAGCCTTTTTGAAATACTAATCCGAATTGCGTGATGTATTGCAGAGGTTGAATATTAGAAAATAAATAATACAAAATTTTCAAACAACAGAATAAAAATGAAGATTTAAAATAATTTTAAATTTATTTAAAATTTTCAAACGCCAAAAAATAAATACGAGTTTTTAAAATAATTTTCTGTTATTTATATTTTATCTTAAAAATATTGGTATATTTATTTAGTGCTCATTACTGTACTACACACATTATTATACTAATGATTCTTCAATTAAACGATTCAAATAATTGTTAGAACCCCCCTGGGTTCCACCCTGGACACCAAGATTAATTTGAGGCAAAGAAACACTAAGAGCCAGTTGTATAGTAATAACTTGTATTTATTATATTGATTCAAATATCAGAAACTCTAATAGCATATAATATTTCTATGTTACGTCAAACAAAAGGGATTTACCTTTAATATTAAATTAAATTACGAATTATGAAATTAATCAATAATTACGCGTAAGATCAAATAAGGTCTACTGAAATAGGAGGTCCGAGAAATGCATGTAACTTGAATTATTAGCTTTCATTAACTTAAACTATTTTTATTAAACTAGCGATTGTTTCAAGCGATAATAAACTACATTATATCACCTGGCAATACTTTGGTATCTTCAAAAGATGCCTTCGTAGATTACTAACCGTAACTCTTTAATATCGCAATCCAATTGAATCCTCCAAACTTGAGGATACTGCTGCTGGCTCAATAGCCTTCATTCATGCTAGCTTACAACGCTCTACTTAAATACCCTATCTACTTTGCATATCCCGTTCGCTTTTCGGAGTTGATTGGAAATATACGCGAATTTATAATCCCCAAAAAGTCGCCTAAGAATATTAGTGAAAAGGTTCCGTACAGATTCGTCACATAATAATCAAATAAAAACACTATTTCAACTATGCACTGTATATATATATTGAACTTTTCACTAAATCGATTCAATTTCATTTATAAGATATACACAACACTATACATCAGCTGTATAACTACAGATACACTGCTATAAGCATGTCGGTAACATAAACGCACGAGATTTCACCCATCCAAAAAGTGTCTAAGGCATACAGCACACTGCGCGTGCTCCAGTCATGAGCATGTCGGTGACACGAACCCATAAGATTTTCCCCTACCAAAAAGTGCGCGACGCGTCTAAAGAAGTTTTCACTTCAAAAAAAATTGCGGTTGCTTTTAATGTCTATTGTTTTTTATATTATTGGTGATTATATCACATAAAGTTTCTATTAAAGAAGCTAATTTTAGATATTTAAAGATTTTAATGTTCTTGTTAGGGTTAGCATGAGTTTGTTTTTATGCCAATAGATGGCGCTTATAATTTTGTGTGTGGTATTCATAGTATTCTTTTTCAACTAACTCTAGTTCTTGTCGTCGAGTGTGTAGGTTGTATTTTATATCCCTAATAATCTTGCGCAAATAATAAAATTAATTTTGCATGTATTCTTTTTTCAAATTTAGAAATTTGAAAACTTAATTCTTTACTTAATAATACTTTAAAACAAAATGTTTTTTTTTTGTGGGCGGAGGAATATTCTGAAGGATGTTTGAAATAGCTTCAGAGATCAACTTGATAAGAATTTATTTAATTTTGGGAGAAGAAAAATTAAATATTTATAAGAATGCTAAAATAAAATAAAACACCAATATTGTCGATAATTTTAATTTTTAAAAAATATTCCATTTTATTACTACATAGATCTCAAATTTTGTTATATAAAACCAACAAAATATAAATGTCATGTAAAATTTTTAATTCATTAATGTATTAGAAAAACATTTTTAAGTACATAATCAAAAAACTAGTTGCTATATGCTACAACGGTAGAATATAGACATTAACATTAAAAACATTAGATATATTATTTGTAAAAGTATAATTGCGTTTTTATATTTAGTCACAATACATATTTATTATTCGTTACTACTTTTCAGACTATAATTACATTTGATACTAACAGGCAAAATATAAAAAAATAAATAAATAAAACTGTTCTTATATTTTTTGTTTTATGTATTTCAACTTCAAAATAAATGAAAATGCAGTTGTGAAATTAATAGCTTGAAATGTTAATCGTCTTAAAACATTAAAAACAGCATCCATGTTCGACAGCAACTGATGGAAGAAAGATTGACCCGTGGCGATGTGAAGGCAAATCTATGTTCATTCAGAATCGCTGTGAATTGGAAAGATTGCTACAGACTCGGAATCATTTGGTGTGGAGAGAGCCTTATCAGCGCATACGTTTGAACGAGTCTATTCCGGAACGTAGGAGAGGAGTTGATCAAGATTCGTTCGCTGGGGGTCTCTGGGAAACTGGGTTTATATAAAAATCCTCCGTTCCATATCGAATGATTATTTGTCAAACCTCAGTTTAATCTGCAATTAATTTAGTTAATGAAAATAATTTATTGCATTATAAAATAAATATGACTGAAAAAGCCAAATATATTGAATTACGCAAATTTCATTAAAATATTTACACTTTTGTTTTGCATGAAGAATTAAAGCATAAAATATCAATCTGCAGTTAATTTAGTTAATGAAAATAATTTATTGTATTATAAAATAAATTGGCTGATATACCCGCTCTTCGAACGGGTGAACTGAAAAATTAAACAACATAGATTGAAGGATAAAGAAGTTTTTAATGAGTTAATTTTACGTGAATTGCAAATTAAACAAAAATGCTTTTTGCATATCGGAGCTAAACAAAAACAAAAAAAAAACCCACTTTTGTGAAACTTTAAGTAGATCTAATAGCTGATAAAAAGGATTTTTTTTATATATTTATAACTCCACGTAACTTTCTTGAGGGTCAATTTTTGAAAATACCTACCTCAAAAGTAACACATTGTTAAAAGTTTTGAGTAATGAACGCTTAAAATAGTGTAAATAATTTATATCTGAAGTGTAATACATTAATATTACTTTCTGCTGTATTTATTTTATGTAATATTCGCAAGCAACGCCGTTTCTTAAATTATAATGGCGATTCAATGAAAAACATAGCGAAATGTTAACGATAGAGTCAAGTTGGCAAATGTCTAGCTACTTTCATAGCTCGAGCTTTATTAGAGCTTTGTAAGACCCGCCGTGTAGGGAAGCGATGCACGTTAATACTTTATCCACCGCATTATGATTTACTGCCGTTTTTTTCATACAATATTTTTTTTTGATCACTATATTGAAAATTTAGGGATATACATAAATAAAATACTCCACTTTGGGAAATTTAATCCGTTAGAGCTAATAAATTAATTAAAGATATTCCACTGTAAAATTAATTATATACACCGTTCACTTAAAATAAATAGTCAAATCATTTTCTAAGGTCTTCATTAACATACAAAAACATAAGACACTTAAATTTTGACATAAACTGTTTTTTCGGGATAAAAATAATAATCTTTGCAATCCACTGAAAACGCAATATCTGCTACAAAATTATTCGCCTTCCCCGCTAAAATACTCATCATAGAACCCGTGCTGCCATATATCTTGGAAGAGTGGATTTCAAAGAATATTCCTTCTAAGCTGGTGTGGTGTGGTAGTTAGGAGAAGGGGGTACCAGCTCAGGTGTCGTCCACGTCACTTGACCATGGTTCAAAATTACGTGGTCCGTTGCCAAAAGCTCTCGTGTAGCTGAACAGTGCGACGTTAATATTCACTCACTCACTCCAAAAAATACAGTACAGTGTAGTTATATAATTATTTTCATACTTAAAAATGCAATATCTGCCTATTCAATTTAAATTATAGCGTTATAATTAACTATTAACCACAAACAAATTTTCAATGAAAATTTGTCCAAATGATGTAGTGTGAAAGAGAAAGTTTATTTACTTTAAGTACCTGAACTGATAAAAGAATTATTTTGAAAAAAGATCAATTTCTTACTGCCAAATGTGCATAATAAACTCATAAAAAAACATTCAAGTAAAGAGAGATTTATATAACAACCTCTCCCTTCAAAACTTAGTTTTGTTCTGAAATAAAAAAAATTAGGGATTATGCTGATAACAGGAATTAATTGGAAGCGAGCGCCTTGCGTAGCCAAAACAAAAAGTGTTTCTTCACAAACAAAAGTTAGATATATGCTGTCGTGGACTTTTTTGCATTGCACGCCAGAAGTGCTTGCAGATGGCAGAATTTTTTCCTACTTTTTTGACAAATATCGTTATATTTTTGACACTTCACACAATATCTTTATAAATTATAGCCTATGCTGTAAATCATAGCCTATGTGTTATTCTGATGCATAAGCTACATATATTACTGTAAAGTTTCATTAAAATCCATTCAGTTGTTTTTGCGTGAAAGACGACCAAACATCCTCACAAACTTTCGCATTTATAATATATATCTAGATATGGCTAAAAAGCCAAATATATGTGGATTTCATTAAAATATCTACACTTTTGCTTTGCATGAAGAAAAATTAAAGCATAAAATATTAGAAATATAAAATTAATTTATATATAACATGCAAATTAATTCTCTCTCTCACCTAGATTTTAATTCTATTTTTTTTTTCAAAAGAATTAGGCAATATGTCAACTTATCGAGTAATTTTCTTAAAGTATCCTTTAAGAATAACTCTTTCTCAATTTAATATTATATTAATACATATATATGTACATGTATTAATATTATATTAAAATAACATTTAAGCTATTTTCTTTTCATCACACACATTATAATATATTGAGATAAAATATAATTACCAGGATATCACATATTTTAATTGCATATTTATGTCAGTAGTTAAATGTGTATGACTTGAAGGAATAAAGAATCACAAAAATGAAAATAAATTAATCTTATTTATTAACTAAACTGAGCACAGGAACCACCAGTAAGGAATTATTTATTTTGATTACAATAAGTATGGTCAAAATCTGTATTGATGGATGTAATTTCTTGTGAATTTAACAGAAATCCTTCTTTAATATTGTTTACTTTTTCAGTAGTTGCATTTTTGAGTGTACTGGCAGTGCATCTTTTTCTTCGTGTATAGAAATATCCAGGTTGTGTTTTTCAATCTTCTTTTTTATATTTATAGTTGAGGATTCCATCATTTTAATTCTTTTATTATTGTGCTCCTTTTTTTGTTATAGAAAATATTTAATATACTATCTAGGTTCCTGTGAATTTAATTTTCTTCTGGTGTACGCTTGTGTTCATCAATAAGAGCAAGAATGCTTTCAATTTTCCGTTAATATTCACTCTCACTTTTAAACTTTTTACCCCCCGGGAACGAAAATGTACCGTTTAAAAATAGTTGTATGTTGAAAGAAGTAGAAATTTTTATAATTACAAAATATCACAAATATAATATTAAATGTTCAATTAAAATGAGAAGCATTTTTTTAAATGTTTGATACACGGAAAAAAGTTTCATGAAAGTTTCATGCTATTATTTTTTATAAATGAAGAAGTTTAAATAATTTGAATTTGATAAGTAGTTATTAAATATTTAAAATTTGAGTATTTTTCTAAAGATTCGTAAAAAAAAATTTTTGGCATTTTATTTTTTAAATCACTAACTGTAAAAGATCAAAGTATGAATTTTTAAAAATCATTCTCATATAAATGCATCGATATTGATTCATTTTAAAAATATCATAAAATATGTAAAGTATAGTTGTTTTGTAAAAAAAAAAACTATCGTGACGAGAGATAAATTATTTTTCCAATTACAAAATTGCTGGTGACGTTATTAAATGCGCGAATAAAATTTTGAGTATTTTTTAAAAAATCATAAAAATTAAGCGATGATGTTGATTCGAACACGGGTACAAACGTTAGTAATCCAGCGCTCTAACCAACCGCTCCGCGAAATCCTTGGAAAAAAAAGAAATAAAAGTCCATTAAAATAAAAGGAAGATATTCAATTTCACCAAATCTGGCGATTTTCAATATTTATATATAGGCGCATTTTCTTTTCTAGTGTAACCTTTCATCAAACGTGACGGGCAGAGAGTAAAAGAATCGTTTGGCGCCAAACAGGTTTTCGCCCCCAATACTTGGCTATTGTAAAATGTGCGTTATTTGGTAAAGTTTTAATTTTTTCCGGGCTTCATTTTTAAGTTAATGCCTGCAAAATTCATATATCGATTGCAAACAACGGTAATTTTTAAACGAAAAATGTAACAAAAATAATGTTTAAATATTTCTCGCAAGAAAGGAAAAAAGCGAAAACACAATTTTTTTAAAGAAAACCGTAATTTTTAAATGATTTTTTAATCTTTGTACAGATTACGGATAAAATCATTCTACACACGGAAAAAAAGTTCCGTGAGATTTTTTTAATAAAGAAGTTATTAAATATTTTAATAAAATGTTGAGTATTTTTTTGAAAAATCGTAAAAAAAAAAAAAGTTTTTGACATTTTATTTTTAAATGACTGATTCTAAAAGAGAAAAGCATGAACGTTTTCAGTGTAAAATATAATTACGTATGGATTTTGACTCATTTTAGAAAAAATCGTAAAAAACAGAAAATATCATTATTTTGTAAAATAAATTATACCTTATCGCGGCGAAGTAAATGATCGTTCCGATTCTGTAATTGTTTTTTGTCTGAGTCTCATAAAAAAATTAGATCGTGTTTTAAAAACATCTGAAAAAAAGGTTGAAAATTCGAAATTTCGCCGCTCGGCGGTAAAAAATGCCCACAGGGGTAAAATAATTATGCGTTTTAAGGTTTTCAGTTAATATCTTTTTAACTAATTGCATTATCGGAATATAAACAGTCAAAATGGATTTCTCATATCATTACCGAAATTTTGGTACCTTTGGCGAGTTTCTACATCGTGCGGTTCGTAAGAAAATAGATACACCTAGTCTCATGCATACATACGTTTGTTTGCCTTCGAATTTTCGAATTTTAATAGTGTAGATCAGTGGTTCTCAAACTTTAACTACTGGCGACCCAATTTTCTATCATAATTTTTATCGCGCCCCCCAAAAATAATAATGTATTGAATGCAATAATAATGCACTTTGGGGGTAGGGTGGGGGTGCTAAAGCTACAATATGATCATAATTATAAACCGTACAAATTAACAAGATAAGTATCAAATTTTGTATGTGTTACTTTTAAGTAATATATATTTTTATTTTTTTACTTTTTAGTTCGATTCACTATAAAAGCGTGTTTTTTTTTAGTTTGTTTTTAAACTATAATTTATTTTATAATTATTTTTACTATACACGATAAAAAGTGTGAAAGTGAATAATTTAATTAAGAGAAAATATACTTATACCTTCTTTCAAGGCCTTTTCGATTTTTCTTTGATTTTTTGAGAAAAAATCCAATAAAACTAATGAAAATGTTCCAAATCTATGTGCCCATAATAAAGGACATATAGCATGTTCATAGAAAATATTTTTGAACAAAAGTGGTCACGCAGGGAACTCGATCAAAACTAGTAACTTGATTGTAAAAAAAACGTTTGCAACTCCCCCCAAAAGAGGGTGAAATGTGATAAATTCATTTTAGTTCCCATTAAGACTGTCTTATTGGAGGATACTCTGTCAAGGACATTGGTAACAAATAAACAGTTTTCCCAGAATTAAGTATTTCGTGAACATCAGATGACTCTGCGCATCGCGCGACCGATCCCGTGTTAAAAGTGTATTCAATAAAAAATATGGATATTAGTTCTAAAAAAGAATTGCGTAAAAAGTTTTCCGTTATGCATTATATATGTTGGCCAAATAATCCTTCAAAGTACTCAATATGCTTATCCATATATCATACAACTCATTCACATGGAAAAAAAGCAACAGAAAAATATTATTTACAACTTTCCTAAAAGAAGAACAGATGGAGTGAAACATACCAGTAAGTTTGAAGGTCAAATATATGATAGTTAAAAGTAGTTAGTATTTTAGGAGTTAAAAGATACGTAATAAAAAAAATCTCTCATCGTGTGATTACAGTAAAGCAAACAAAATGTCTTTTTTATTTGGTTATAGGATCAAAGATAGCTAATGAACGTTTTAAGTGGAATATTTTATTTTGATGATCACCAGATAATATATATAAATTATATCAGTGTAAATGTGCATTTTTAATTAAGTCAGAAAGCATTTTGTTTTTCTTCATTCGAAAAAATTATTTTTTAAACCTTTTATTTTCAATATGCTCGCCCCCCCCCTCGCAGGAATACCGCGCACCCCCAGGGGGCGCACCCCACAGTTTGAGAAACACTGGTGTAGGTAACTTGAGCTTTTTTTCCATATTCTAATTTTGTAATGCAATGCAATTTATCTAATTTATAATTATATGCCTGTTTATATGTGTAGCCTGACCACTTGATCGGGGACATCTGCTCATGCACCTCAGCGCCCAAGGTCACGAATACTGAGAGGGGCATAGTAGGCCTTGGCCCTCATGGACTGTTGCACCACCGAGTTTAGTTTTTATGTATATGTAGATGAAATTTTTTCTTACCTTTTTTTCTTGGCAAATGATTCAATTTAAAAAGCAAAACAGTTTTTACATATTAAAATATAATTAAAATGAACTGAATTAGTATTTGTTTATTAATTATTAATTAATTGATTATTTATTTTTAATTATTTGTTAATTAAATGTTAATTTGTGTATCTATTTTAATAATAATATAATTATTATTTGTGAAATATTATTTTTTAGCAGACGATTTATTTTGTAATTTATTTCTTGGCTAATGTAAAATGTTTTTCTGGTAATAGAATAGAATTACAGTTAGTTAATGATGAATATCTCTCTCTCTCTCTCTCTGTTTGCAAGAATTATTTAAGTTTCACGTGTGTGTGCATCTATGAAGAATTTATCTTTTTGAATTATAATTTTTTGCTTTAGAGAAGGAGCGGCATCTTCCATTTTTGTCCGAGGCGGCAAAACTGCTGGAGCCGCGTGGCCCTGCCTTCTACGAATAAAAGTTTAAGGCAAGTGAAAGAAAAAAAAATTAAACGACTCACAAAAAATAAACTTTTTTGGCTCAAGTGTAGTATAGAAAGGGGGGGGATTTGGCGATTTTTCTATAAATGTCATGGTGAGAAAACAAATTCATTCTGGCACACTGTTTGATTTGGTAACCCTTGATTTTTGATTTGTGGTCTTATGCAGATAAGATCAAGTGTTCTTTTTTAAAAAAATTGCTATTGTTTCATCAAAAAGTTGCGGATATTTTCAACACAAGCATACAATTTTTAAATTGACAATTGCATTATCAATTTATTTTTCCTCTTGAACTTCATCCGTATACAGGATATTACAGTTTTCAACCATTTTTTAATATTCCATTTTTTCTTTCGACTTATCCTGAAGAGTATGTCTGAAAGGTATGATTTGCGTTTTTTTCATGATTTGGAACGAAAGGGAAAAATTGTCTGTAATACAGTGGTGCATTCGGTTTGCAAGAAAGCAATGCGTCTAGTTAAGAGGATTCGAGTGATGGATATGTTTGGGAATGCCGAAAGATCGGAGCGAGTGCACATCGTATAAAAATATCTCTGTAAGGAAGAATAACTGTTTCGAGGAAAGCAAGCCAAGTATGAATGGGATTCTGATGTTGACAAATTTGTGGGTGCGAAAGTCGAACCGTTACTTCATTTCTTTTGAACATAATGTTTCGAAGAAAACAGTCTCACGGATTGGATAAGTTTTTGCAAAGAGGTATGTATGGAAATGTGTGTAAAAAAATTTACCCTCCCTTAGAACTTCCTTGAGAGCGGGTAAGCCTTTTTCTTTCATATTCTAATTCATGATTTCCTTTTGCTTAAAAAAATAAAATTTTTAATTTTATGCATTAATTAATGATAGCTTTATGAATATTTCTTTTCATTTCACATTGATTTCTCTTGATTCACATTTTCAAAACTACAATTGCAAATTCTTGGAATACCTTCCGCTAATTAGTGTAGCTTGGCTATCTAATCCGGTTGCCCAAAACACCCATCGCTAAATTAAGTTGCTTGGCGACCACTTTTGGCCGCCAAACGAAATTGATTTCGCCAAATACCCCACCTCTGCCTATACTACACACTTTAACCCTTTTTTTTCAATATTTGAATCATCACCTGAATTCAATTAAGTAATGGTTTCTGTGCCACATTTAAAACATGATTGAACATCGAAATCTGGGTCCTGATAATTGCATTAACAAAAAAATCTAAGCATGAATAAATTACCAAAACAAAAAGGACATTTTTCATTTCACAAAAGATCATGTGTAACAATACCTAAAAATGCATTTTTTCTGTTCAATTTTGAGCAATATTTGTTAAACCAGTCAGTAGTGAATTTATAGTGCTTTCAGAATTTTTCATGCGCAAATTTTGAGTTGATCGAGAAGTAAAATAGATCCTATTGATCCCGAACCAAAAATGTCCCTAAGGTCACTGCCAACTCCAAGTTAAGGGAATATCGCACTGATTTTCCAGTCATGGCTTTCCCATCCTTTCGAGCGAAAGGGAATTGTTCGCTGATTCGAAATGGAGGTTGTTATAAACGAGCGTTTATTGGTGTTTAGGGGTTAAAAGAAAGATCAGCCACAGAATCAGAATAATTCTAATTTATTATTCTCTTACTTAAATTAACAACCCAGGGTAGGAAATGTACACTTCTACTAAGTATAGGAGCAATTACACGGCAGAAAGATTACTTAATATTTGACTTCATTTCAATTAACTTACTCTTGGAACCAGTGGCGTAACGAAGAACTTTTGGGCCCCCCTGCAAAGTCAGGTTTGGGGTCCCCATGTTGAATTTTACAAAGGTAGGTACTTGCGTCAGTCATTCTTTGGGCCCCTTTAGAACCCTGGGCTCCCCCGCGATGTGGGGGTTGCGGGGGTTCACGTTACGCCACTGCTTGGAACGCTTTGGATGTCTACGGTCAAAATTACCGTAATTTCGTTTTCAGTTGTTCGATCTCCGGTCATTATTATTCAGTTCTAACTTATTGACTGAATCGTTAATTTATAATCTTTGATCATTTAGCAATTAATTGACAAGTAACTCTCGACAAGCTCTCAACTACTTTCCACAAACCACTAACTTCGCGTATCTAAAAGTTAATGCTTAAATCTAACCCTTCATTTACATAAACCGTGTCTTCTTCTTCGGGAGAAAGATTTCAATAGAGCAACATTTAAAAGAAAAAATTTACCCCAAGAGGATTAGCGAAGACTCGCGGATAGACCCGTTATATGATCAATAGCCTGAAATTAGGCACCCTTTGAGTATTTCAGGGAAACGACATTTTACTCCTCTCACGTACACGTTGTTGACATTCCCTGAAAGTCAGTAGGGTTGGTTAATGTTACCATCTACCTTTTATACTTCCCTCGTTTTTCTAGTCTAAAAGATATGACATGTCCAACATATCGAGTAAAATTATATAAAGGACTGGTAATGGGGAAATAGAATCATCACTTTATTCCAAATACACTCTACATCAGTTGTTCCCAAACTTCATGTGTCCATTGCCGGTTTAAGCTCATTTCGGGCCCTGGTCACAGAAGATCTGCCCCAAACGTCCAATGAATAAACCTGCACTGCTTAAGGGGCACTATAGAAATATGTACCCGTTTTTGAACTATTAGGCCTACAGACTTGGAATTTAGTAGGCATGCTCCTTTCATGGAGCAGGGATCCGCTACAAACGAGGTTTTGCAGAAATCGACACCCTAAGGTGGTTGTGAGGGGTTAAGGGGCGTTATAGACAAAATTCCTGTTTTAGAATTGTCAGATCCATATACTTGAAATTTGGCAAGCATGTTTCTTTTGTTGAACAGAAATCCGCTGAGAACGGATTTTACGAATCGTAACTGGGGCATTTTGGTAACAAAATTCTCGTTTTCCAACTGCAGGACATACATTAATGAAATTTGGTATCCAAGTTTCTTTTTTGTTGAATTGATATCCACTAAGAACGAGTCTTTCGGAAATTGACTCTCAAAGGGGGTTATTGATAAAAATATTTCCATTTTTGAACTATTAGATTTATACTTGAAATTTGGCAAGCATGTATATTTTATTGAGTAGGGATCTACTAAAAATGAGTTTTGCGTAAATCTACTTTCGAAGAGAGAGTTACGGGAACTTAAAAGGTAATTTTACCTCAATTTTTGATATCGTAATAAATTGAAGTTTTCATGGCCTCAGAAACCAATTCAAGTCTAAGTTTATTTCTATAAACACCAAGTTGAGTATATATAAAACTTTAATCAAGTTTATTACTCTGCATGGAAGTGAATGTTAAACCCTCAATAAAGCAGAGGAAGCTCGTTTTGAAAGTAAAAGGAAAATATTTGAATCGATTCAAGAGAACAATGAGTGGAGAATTCTTTGCAATCATGAAATTTACAAGAAATATGGCGAATATGGCGGGACTGACATTGTGAGAACTGTAAAAGCATCACGTATTAGGTGGTTGAGACATCTGTACAGATATGTCTATGCTTTTTCTACCAAAAAAAATAGCTTTTTCGGAAATTAAAAGGACCAGACGTACAGGACGACCGCTTACATGATAGTTAGACGAGGTTGAAAATGATCCCACAACCGACTGAGTTGGCCATCGTGACCCACAGGGTGAATTGGAGGAGGATTAGCGAGTCAACCTTGGCCTGCAAAAGGCTGTTGTGCTTATGAAGAAGATATAATAATGTATACCTATTATCTCTTATGACTAATATCTATTGCGCAAATGTGTATCTCTCTCTCCTTAATTTATTACTATATTATATTTCAGAAACATATATTTCAATTGTAATCTACGAGAACTACCAAAATTCTGCTTTGTAACTAATACAACACGATTGTCTTATAATATGGTGTTTCTTCTGGATAGATTTTACTAATTTGTTCTATGATAAAAGTTTAAATTTTAGATCTAATTTTAATTCTTTGTTTTTCTTTTAAACTTTGAAATTTTCATGGTAATTACATTCATGGACAACAAAAATTAGCGCACCAAGAAGGAATCATCAAAATGAAACGAAATTTTACATACAGTCACTCAAAAAAGTATTGGGGCACACTACCAATTCATAGATTTTTATCATAATATTTTACTTAAACATACGAATGAAACCAAAAAAAAAATTAAATTAAATAAATGTTATTTTAATAAATACAAAAAAAAAAATTTGAACAAAAACTCATACATTGATGCAATTATGGTTAAAATTGAGAATAAAAGAAATCGAGTTGAAAAACGTGCTCAAAAAAGTATTGGAACACTTCCCAATAAATTAAGAAAAACAATTCAAACTTAGAAATTAATATCTTGTTGGGCCACCCTTACTTTTTATGACCTCTCTAAATCTATTTGGCGAGAATTGGATCAATTCTTTGCAAAATTATCTATCGATTTTGGTCCACTCTCTCTCTCTCTCTCTCTCTCTTCAACCGAATATTTTCTTAAATCCTGCCTGAATGAAATTGAATGCTCATATAATTTTTGCTGCAAATAATCCTACACATGTTCAATAGGATTAAGGTCTTGACTTTGAGCAGGAGTCTTAATAACTTTAGGACAGTGATAGAGGACTCATAACTTACAAATATCTGCAGTATGTTTCGGATCATTATCTTGGTACAATTTAAAATGCCCTGAAATTCCCAGCTTGCTCGCACTTTGCTTTAAATTTCGATTAAGAATGCCAAGATATATATATATATATATATATATATATATATATATATATATATATATATATATATATATATAGACATATTTATTCACTATACCATCAATAAAATGTAAGTTCCCGAAACTAGAGCTTGCCATGCAGCTCGACAATTTGGTTACCCCCTCCATATTTGATAGTAGACCAGTGGCGCACACAAGGGGGGTCCTGGGGGTCCGGACCCCCAAGCCCTTGATTTTTTCCAGTTGATTATAATTCGAAGTATATAGTACGTAAAATTTAATTAATTACTTGCTATTAATGATCAATTTTATTAATTAATGCTAATTATTTATTCAAAAACTAGTTTTTTACTGTGTTTTGTTCCCGAAAATCGACAAAATCAAAAGGAGCATGATACAAGAATGGTGAATTTTTGACCTCGGACCCCCTCCCCCCCCTTGAAAAATTCCTGTGTGCGCCACTGTAGTAGACCATAAAAAATTTTGACATGCATTGCTGTATTTAATTTCTGCCAAACTTTCTGCTTGAGAACCAATCTGAAAAAGGTATACTTGCTTTCATCGACAAAAATTACATTTTCCCAATATTCGGTTGGCTGCTTTACATACATTTTAGCAAACGCCAATCTAGCTTGTCTATTTGCTTTGCTGATGTAGGGCTTACTTTGAGGTGTACTCTGACATGATACTGATGTTTTCTTAAAACATTTCTGACAATTTCAGGATTTACTGATTTTCCGAACCTACTTTTACATTGCAAAGTCATTTTTACTGCACTAGTTCTTGGATTAATGCATACTCTTGTCTCACAATTCACCTCTCTTTACGCTCATTAAATATCTTTGAACGCCCTGATCTTTTCTTATTTTTAACACTTTGTTTTCTTGAACTTGTCAATGATGT
The DNA here is from genome assembly GCA_019973935.1 of Trichonephila clavipes. NCBI lineage: Eukaryota > Metazoa > Arthropoda > Arachnida > Araneae > Nephilidae > Trichonephila > Trichonephila clavipes. The sequence continues at coordinate 50,962 of BMAU01003705.1, read as the reverse complement.
TAAAAACAGTAGACTTACTCAATTTGAAGATATTTCCTATACAGCGAGAACCGATTTCCCTTCTTTCCAATGACTTATTACGAGATTTCGCACACCAACCCATATATCCTGGTTTCTCGCCATTTTTTCTATAAATAATCGTATCTATTGAAACGTTTGTGTTTAACCCGATGGTACTTATAAGTACCACTCACTTTAAAATTACATAAAATATCCATTTTTACGAATATTCTGACAATATACTTAGCAGGAATATTTTTTGAATTCCGCTCTTTCAAGGTACATGGCAGCACGGGCTCTATAATAAGAATTTTAGCGGGGAAGGCGAATAGCTTCATAGCAGTAATTGCGTTTTCAGCTGACGGCGTTTTCAATGGATTGCGAAATCTATCACTTTTGTCCCGAAAAAATAGTTAATGTCAAAATTTAAGTGTCTTATTTTTTTTTGTAAGTTAATGAAGACATAAAACGATTTGACTATTTATTTTAAGTGAACAGTGTATATAATTAATTTTACAGTTGAATATGCTTAGTTAATTAAATATCTGTAACGGATTAAATTTCCCAAAGTTGAGTATTTTGTTTATGTATATCCCTTAATTTTCAATGTAGAGATCCAAAAAAAAAAATATTGCATAAAAAAAACTGCAGTAAATCATAATGCGGTCGATTAAGGGTTAAACTTCCAGTCTAAGGAAAGTGGTGTGAAATGAAATTCTATTGATGCGCTGTATATTTGTTAAATTTCTCATTTCAAAAGTATCCCAATACTTTTTTGACTCCAGTGTGCCTTTGACTTGTATTTGAAAAGCTAGATCAAATTATAATTCTGTACTACTACTAAAGTTTTCCTTATATACTGCACACCAAATGTTAAAATATTTCTTAATTCATTTTGTTTTTGTTCTAATGTAATAAATATTTTTATAAATGGCTTTATAGTTATATGCATGCCAAGTGTCCCAATACTTTTTTGAGTGACTGTATGTAATGACTACGTTGATATAAGTAAATGATTTGAAAATCAAAGAAAAAAAGGATCCTTTATTTCAGAAAAAAAGGCGAAAGAACGGAGGATTTAATACCCTGTTGAACACCCTCTAACGTGAATGAACAATGCGATACGATCGGGTATTGAGGCATACAAGTTCTGTATGATGTCTTAAAACATTTCGTTCCATATTTGCTGTAACCTTGCCCCTAGTTCGTTCAAACTCGTGGGATGCCCAACTCGCCGTCCCAAATGGTCCCAGATATGCTCGACTGGAGACAAATATGGGGATCGGGCAGGTCAAGGAAGGGTGTAACAGGGCAGAGACAGTCTTGTTACGCCCTTACCATGTGAGGCTGAGCATTGTCTTGTTGAAAAAAGGCTCCTGGGAGCCGTTGCATGAGTGGCAACACATATGTGGTTGCAGGATGCCATAGACATACCACTGGGCTGTCATGGTGCCACGGATCAATACTAGGGTGACCGTGTATTGTAGACAATGGCACCCCATACCATCCCACCAGCTGTGGGAGATGTGTGTCGCTGTAAAGAAAAGACAGGATTGAGGCGTTCACCACGGGGTCTCCACACACGAACACGATTGTCATCACTGCTGAGATTGAATCTGGATTCGTCGCTAAAGACAATCTAGTTCCATTCCTCTTCAGTCAAGTTTCCTCGTGGGCGGCACCACTCCAAATGGAGCTATCGATGGATGGGCGTCAAGGGCAGCACAAGTAATGGGCACCGCGATCCCAAATGTCCTTCAGCCAGGCGTTTTGGTATGGTTCGAGAAGACACAAGGGCCTTTAGTGAAGGTGCTACTTGTGCCTGGATGGTGGCCGATGAAGCAATTGGCTGTACCTGTGAAGGGGCTTTACCGTATTTTTCCTACTAATTCTCTTGGCGAATCTTTGGAGTCCGCATTGAGTTATTTTACAGCCAATCCTCTCAAGAAGAAATCTTGATATTCAGATTAGTTAGCAGTTATATAGGGGAGGTTTTTAATCGAGAAGAAGGAGAAAGGAAGCTGAGATGCTGAACGCCGTGAGCTGATTGTAAGGGTTTAAACTTAGAAGCGTAATTATAGAACGGGCTTTAGGGAGTCAGAGAAATTAAGAACGATTGAGATTCACAGGTTAACGTTACTGAAAATTAAGCGGTGAGGATTCCAGGCGCTTATTTACATAGAATTTAGGGTTGCGTTATATCACTCCTGATTTCCTTCCTAGTGTAAGACTGTCTTTGAATATTTGAATTGATAATAATAAATTGGTTTTATTATGGCTAGAGAGCTTGTGTCATCAATCATTACCTCCCACAAATCTAGGTCGAGTAGATGAAGAGATGGTACCTCCAGGTAGGGGGTATCACTTGGCGCCCAACAGGATTTTCCCAAGGGCAGCTTAATTTCCCTAACCACGAGGTAGGAGTCGGTTCAGGATTAAGGGTCTTACCCGAATATTTTTTTCCTGGGTCCGAAAATGTTGATCAGTTCTTTGAGGGTATTGAGGGCAATCTGATATTGCGTCTTACCAAACTAGAAATCAAGTTCCGGTGGATTTTGCTTACGAATTATTGAAATTACAAAAAGCCCTTAAATTAGAAATGACTGAACTAAATTTAATTTAACACATTGTTAGTCGACTCGAACCTCTGGTTCAGGATTATGTTGAGGCTAGAAACCCCACCACTAGAGTGGAGTTGTTACAGGTGATCTCAAAATTTTCGAAAAGTATTCGTCCATTAAAACTCAGGGTTCGAGTACAAATTATAACTAGAAAAGACGAGATTGGGATGTGCGTCGGAGGTTTACCGACGTTCGTAGAAATAGAAATTGGACGGATGCAAAAGTTTTCAATCGACAAGATTATAGGAGAGATAATTGTAGAAGTACCTACGGGAATGGTCTTCGGAGGAACCAGGGATTTGAGAACAGAAACCGGATTGACAGGGATAATCGTGGATTCGAAAGTCGTAACGGACAGTATCAGTTTAGAAATAGGTCTCCGAGGGAGAATTTTTATCGAGGGGACCGAAGACAGGGTGGTCGTCTAAATTGTTTAAAAGTTCGAGTTGATCAGGATAATCAATCGCAAAATGAAAGGAGTCCTCCTATTAGGCTTTCTGATTTATGCATGTCTCCTGTAGAACTTCCTAATGTACCTATTCTTTTGAATTAAACATTTGCAAAAGCATTATGGGATACCGGGGCAGAAAAATCATTTATCTCGGAGGAGGTTTTTTAAAAAATATTTTTTTTATAAACCAGTTAGAGGAAGGCACGAGCTGAGGTGGTGACGGCACAAGGTGCTAAGAGTAGAAATATAGGATTACAAATCAGAATGCGGGAATTTATTAAGAAATGGCAGTTTCACATATTGGCGGATTCGGAATATCCTTGTATTTTAGGGGTTGATTTTATAAGGGGTATGTTCTGGATTTTGATAAAAAATCATTAGTAATTGAAGATTCGCAAATCGAAGAAATTCTAGAAGATGAGGGGAATTTAGGTATTGATCTCTCAAAAACGAAGTTAAATGTGGTGGCAGATGTATCCTCTGGAAACCCGGTTGAAAGTATAGTGGGGATAATGTGTTGCGTGTGCAATGATTAGAGATTTGGTACTTTCGTCTAGAGAACAATGAATTGCTGAACAACGACAGGACCCTGAGTTAGGTCATATCTATAGATACCTTGAGAACCCTGATGACAGCTCGGTTAATGCGACAATCTGTGAGAATTGGTCTCGTGATTTTCAAATTGTTAAAGGCTTGTTATTTTATGCGAAATATGCAATCACTCTTGGAGAACTGAGAGTGTATATTCCGCAATCGTTGCGAGGTGAAATAATGCGCGAATTTCATGACAAGTCCATAGCAGGTCATTTAGGAAAGAGAAAAAGACTTATTTACGCGTCAGAGACGTTTGTTATTTTCCCAACATGTGAAAGTTTATATACGAATATGTTTTGACATGTGACAAATGCCAAAAGTTTAATTATAAAAACGCGTTACCAGCTGATTGTTTAATACCGATTGTAATTAGTCATCCGAATGAGATAGTTTCCTTAGATTTATTAGGCCCCTACCCAGCGTCACGAATCAAGATATCGCTATATTTTAGTAATCACCTTTCACTTTTCGAAGTGGCTTGAGGTGATGACCCTCAAAAAGGCTTCAGCCAAAATAATTGCAGATATCCTGTTTTAGAATTATATATCGCGTTATGAAGCTTCTGTAAAAATGATAAGTGACAACGGTCTCCAATCCATATCCGAATTTTTAAACATTTAAATAATAGTTTAGGTATAAAGAATGTCAAAACAGTTGTATATAGACCTCAATCTAATAGAACGGAAAGAGTGAATCGGGATCTTTTGCAAATGATTGCAAGTTTTATAAATGACTAGCTGCATGGCCCGGCGTTGCACGGGTTATCTCTACTTTTATAAATTTTCCCTTTCCTTCACAAAATCAGCCCTTCTAATACTCTTTTTCAAAATGACTTCCACCCACCCCCCTCCACCGCTTAGCCCGGCGTTGCTGGGGGCTTTCTCTTTTCCTCATGACACCAGCATTTCTGTGTGTGTGTTTGTACGCGCACAATGTGATGGTTTCTAAAATTATGTCGAAAAATTTCCTTTTTTCGAAATTTGTTCCATTCCACTTATATTTGATTGAAGACAGGTTTCTTTCTCTTCTCTATAGCCCGAACACGGTTTTTTTAGTGTAAAATTATATTGTTCTATCTTCCCCTCCTTCTCACAGATAAGATATAGCTTCAAATTTCGATGTATGACTTATAAAAAAAATATTGCATTAGAATTAAAAAATTATTTATGTGAAGCAATAAATAGAAAACGATTCTGATGCTCTACAAGTAAAACAAAAAACGTTCATCATTTTTTAATAATAGTTAGTTTCTAAGAATCTAAAATAGTAAAATATATAGATTTCAGATTTTTTCATGAATCAATCAATCGTTACATATAGTTAGCTTAAAAATGTCTCTAAAATGTATTTTGATCCCAAATAATAGACGATGTACTTTTTAATTAACAAAGAATTCATTAAGTAATGAAATAATAGAAATAATCCTTTTAAAAAACATATATAATTATTAAAATCAAATTTCTATAAGTAATAAATAAAAGAAAAATTTACACATAGCGATTGAAACGATTGCTCTTTTCTGAACGTTTGATTAAACATATAAATATATAAGTTAGAAAAAAACAGTATGGGGGAAAGCCTAGATATATATAATACATATATATGTACTGAAAAAAACATTTTAAAAAAACCGATCTGATAAAAGCATTTTGATATTTTATTTTAATTTATATAAACCTTTTCATTCCACTAAAAAAATTTTAAACTTTAAGAAGTAGCGTAATACGAAATTGAATGTCTCTTCCTCTTCAGTTTCGAGAACCTGGGAACTAGCGTTTTATAAAGCAGCGGGTTAAGCAACCACGCTGTCAGTTCCTTCGGGGAAAAGCAGTAAAAATTCCTTTAAAATAAAAGAAGATTTTTCAATTTCTCATTTCGTTATTTGTTAAAGTAAAAAATTTTTTTCGGGCTTCATTTTTAAGTTAATGCTTTTAAACTTCATATATCGATTGCAAACAACGGTAATTTTTAAACAAAAAACTTTAAAAAAGTTATGTTTACATATTTCTCGCAAAAGGGAGAAAAACGAAAAAAACATTTTTTTAAAACCGTCATTTTTTTTAAGATATTTTATCAATCTTTGTACAGATTACGTATAATATTGTTCTACACACGGAAAAAAGTTTCGTGAGATTATTTTTATAAATAAAGAAATTATTAAGTATTTAAATAAAATTTTGAGTATCTTTTGAAAAATCGTAAAAAAAACCAATGTTTGACATTTAATTTTTTAAATGACTGGTTCTAAAAGAGAAAAGCATGAACTTTTTAGTGTAAAATATTTTTTTTTTCATTAACGTGAAAGAAAGTGCAAGTGAAACAATTTAGAAATCGTATTCATAAAAACTTATCAATTTTGACTCATTTTTAAAAAATCGTAAAAAATACAAAATATAATTATTTTATAAAATAAATTATACCGTTTCGTGGCGAAAGAAATGATCTTTCTGAATATGTAATTATTTTGTGTGTGAGTCTCATGAAAAAAATTAGATCGCGTTTTGAAAACGTCTGAAAAAAAAGAAGTTCCGAATTTCCCCCTAGCGGTCAAAAATGGCACTAATTATGCGTTTTAAGGTTTTTAATTAATATATTTTTAACTAATTGGAATATCGGTATATAAATGGTCAAAACGGATTCCTCGGATCATTCCCGAAATTTTGGTACCTTCGGCGAGTTTTCGCGTCGTGTAGTTCGTGAGAAAATTAGGTCGCATAGATGAAAGGATAGATACGTTTGTTTACCTTCGGATTTTAATAGTGTAGACAATCACGAGACTTGGGATCAGTTCTTACAAGAGTTTGCGTATGTCCTGCGAACGGCAGTTCATGAGACCACAGGGAAGACCCCAGCAGATTTATTTTTGGGTAGAAAACTTACCCCATTTCAAAAATTGGTGTTGGTGTCTGATGGAGCAGAGTTTGCGGTGGGCAATATTGAAAAATTATTTGAAGAAGCTAGACAAAATACTAAAGTTAAACACGAAAAATGGGTGAAGTATTATAATAGAACAGGCATGTCAAACTCATATGATATGGCGGGCCACATAACCTATTTTATATTAAGTCGAGGGCCACTTACTCTCAAATTTCAAAAATTAATAAAAGACTATTTGTAGAATGATTATATCATGCATTTATTAGACTCAAAATGTCGAGGTTTCTTTTTAATATATAAAATGAAAGTAAAAGTAATAATAAGAAATTATTATTTAAGAATTTAAGGTTACCAAATCTTTAAAATGCTTCAAATTTTGCATTTTTTTTATTTTGGTCTTAAAAAATAAAGGATACCTCTCTCGCGCGCACGCTAATTCTTTTGCTGTATTATTTTTTTATAATTCTACACAAAGAAAGCAGGAAAATTGAATTTTAATATGATAAGCGAAATACTACTCCCCTTTTTAAAGGGACAAAATTTTGAACACTGTACTGTCTCTCTTTTTGTTTTAAAATTAATACCAAACAGTTATGTAAGACAAGATTTGTTTTATAATTTGTTTTATAGTTTTAACAAGACATTTTAGCTACATTGTGACGTCTTACGCGTCTTTTCTTTAAGAAGTCCTTTGGGTTCTTTGGGTCAGAATTAATGGCAACTCTTTTCCAACCAAATCCAAGAAACGAGAAGTGAAGAGATGCAAATAATATAGGATAAATATAGGATCTTAGAGTAAGCGTGATGGCAATGTAAAGGAATGTTAGACAATTGACGTGCGCTGTGGCAGTTGATGATTATTGAAGTTCGTCGTTCAAGATTTAAGTTCTACGTGTCGTGGATAAATATATTGGTGATCGATTAGAAGTTAAATGGCAAACTACATACCATTGTAGATAAAGACAAGTTTATTACAGAATAATATAAGGTAGGATTATTTACTTATTAGTATATTTTAAGATTAGGCGGTTCGATTATTGAGATTGGGGTAAACTCCTAGGAGAGCCCCCACCCTTGGCGCCAAACCGGAAAAAGCGCCAAGCGAAAACGAAATGGCGCCAAGCAAACCCGACAACGGTGACAAGTAAATATAGCAGTATAAGATGGATGCGCAATGAAAATACATGTAAACAATCCAGAAATTTAACATTTAAGAAAAAATATAACAACAGCACTTACTTTCTTATTGTTGATCCTTCCCAAGTGGAGGGTAAAGTGTAACAACTGCTTTTAAAAAATTCTGGAAAGTCTCGTCGCTGAGTGAGTGATCGCGAGAGCGCCGCCATAAATACTCAGCGAGGTAATGGTCGAACATGCCTTCTGCGTGGCTGGTGTGATTACGGAGAAAACGTTTTATTGCCGATTAACTTACTATTGGAAAACCACGAATTCTTTCTTATACTTCTGCAATCATGCGTATTCATACCTTTTTTTCGACATCTCCATTCAAATCTATCCAAAACAACACTCTTTCGTTCATTTAATCCCATTTGCTCATTACATTTAGGACATTCATAACTTGAAGCAATTAATCCTTCTTTCATACACCATTCAATCAATTCTTTCTTGCCTCTAGCATTCAATAACGTAAAAAATTCCAACGTGTATTCACTTACAAGCGCAGCCATACTTTCAACACGGTGCCCAACAACAAAATGAAATTTGAAATGCGCGCCCACAAATGACGAAAATTCTAGAAAATTAGGGTTGCCATATGTTGTATTTAAAAGCAAGGTTACCATGACGGCGCAATTATCGCCAACCAAAGTAATTCGCGCCAAGGGTGGGGGCTCTCCTAGGAGTGAACCGAGATGGGTCTGAATTATATTGTATGTTGCGTATTGCGTCATCGTAGATTCTCTCATTAATTATCAATATTATATTTGTTCAAAGTTTAAGTTGCATATCTTAATAAACACATATTAAGATAATGTTTGATCCGAGTTCTTTCGCAAACCCTACACCTCTAGCTCACGCTGATGCTTCGAGGGATGTACTTCCAAGGGTAGGTACATCACAACATATTTATCTAATAAATTGATCTGTATAATGTTATAATATCATGCAAGGATAGTGCTCAATGAAGTATAAAAGTAGTAAAAAATTAATGTATAAAATATAAGCGTTTTTTATATGGAAGATACTGTGAATCGTTGATGACACATGTGTTTGCGAAGCTTACAAAGAAATCCAAACAGTAATAATTTAAAACTAAAAGAAAAACAAAGGTAATCAAATAAAACACACTAATCATATTGACTTTAAATATAATTTTTTAAAAAATATTTTTCTTAAATCATGATGAAAAATATTCTTCTTTTTGATTTTCTTAAAATGAGTTTGTGTGTGTCTGTGGATTCTCCTAAAAATTTTCTGAAAATCTACTTTACCTATAACACTCATATATCTTGCATGTTGCAAAATTTGATTATTTCCAATACAATGAATACTTTTTTTTAAAAATAAACGTATAAAACTTTTAGGTATTGCACATTATCTTCATAAAATTTTTAAATAATATTTAAATCATAAAATAAATTAAACTTTTTAAAAAGAATTTATTTAATTTACATTTTTATTGTATTGAATGATATGTTAACAAGCACTACAAAGTTTAAAAGTTATATTCCAGTAAATTTTATGCAAGTTGTACCTAAAGTTAAGTACACGACTGAAAAATATTATACCTATTAATTGCTCCCACATAATTATTTATATTTATAAATGTGATTTTTTACATAGACAAGCAAATATGTATACAGATATTACGGCTTAAAATAAGTTTTTTCCTGCCAAGGACGGTCCCAATATGGAAGATGTTTGGCACCATTTTTCATAAAGCAAATCATTTAAGTTTGAATATGCTGAGCTGATGCGATCGTTAAAATTGACGATAAATAATTATCGGTTAATCTTGACCTTTCTGAATTTTTGTTTCTCATTCAAGAAAATAATTGCTCGCCTAAATAAGTACTTTCCGAAGATAGCCATTATACGCGTAACAAAGAATAACATCTTAGGAAATCGATCTGTTGATAAATATGTGTCGAGTTTCAACTTCCATACATTTTTGCTTCAGCAAAGAATCGCATTGGATCTTAATCAATTCCATTTGTAAATTTCCATCAACAAGTTCAATGTCGATAAATAGAGGTGAAGCAAAAAGACGAAATTGTTATTCACAGGAAATGTAATCAGAAAATCGTCGATCGAATTCTATTTCTAACAATTTAATGAGGTGAGCATATTTTGTAAATTTTAATTTAGGGGATTTAATGAATAGATATTGGCAGCTTTCAAAGTGAGACAGGTTTTCTTTTTCTATTTGTTTTCGCCAAAGAAATAATTTTTGTTTAAAAGCGTAAATGTTATCGAATAGTGTTGCAACAAGGTTATTTTTGCCTTGAAGCTTAAGATTAAGTTGATGAAGGTGACTTGTGATATCATCTGAGAAGGCCAGGTCCTTTAGCAATTGTCAATCTTTTAATTCAGCACATTCGTATTTTTTTGTTTCTAAGAAAATTATGATTTCGTCCAGCAGTTTGAAATTTGTTTTAATACTTGATGACTCGAAAGCCATTGAACTCCTGTAGGATCAGGGAATTCGCTTTCTAGGTCTTTCAGAAATGCAGGGGATTGACGATGAATATAATTTACAATTTTTAAAACATGTCCAATATTTAAAACTTGGGAGAAGAGTAATTGTTGGTGAATAATGCAATGAAAATGTTCAAAATTATTATTTCCGTGTTGTTTGCATGTTTCTTTTAATTTTGTAACAACTCTTTTGGTAAAGCCGGTCGTGGCAGGTGCGCCATATGTTGCAAGAGAAACCAACTTATCCAATGGTAACTTATACTTTTTTACAACTTCCATAAGTGCATCAAAAACATCAGCTCCAGTGGTAGTATTATGCATAGGAATGACTTTAAAAAGTTCTTTATTTATTAACAGGGCATCCGCGAATATAAAAATGGCCAGCTGAGCAATATTTCGAATATCTGTACTTTCATCAATTGCAATCGAGTAGGCTTGAAATGTTGATATTGTTGAATGATGATCATCCCTCAAATTCTCGGCTATTTCATTAACTCTGCTAGATACATTATTTCGACTTAAAATAAGACTCTTAAATTTTATTTATTTATGCTGGACATAATACACTCATGTCCATAAATTAAGGATAATTCAGAATCACACAGAAATTGAACTCTAAAATAAAAATTTCACCTGTAGAATTATCACACACATCTTGAAGAATATGCAAATTACAGGAAACCATCAGATGGCGCGGATAGTACGTCACAATGACGAGAGTGTAAGAGAGGGGTATATAAGGAATGGTGGCAAAGAAGTAAAATTGTTCACAAGTGCTTAAAAAGCCTTACAGTGCAATAACCGCATAGTTATGGCACAAAAGAAGCATTTGGATGATTTTTTACGTGGTGGAATTATTGGGCGACTGGAATGTAGACGTACCCAGCAGGTAGTATCCGAGGAACTTGGAATCGCCCAGAGTGTCATCTCCAGGCTTTGGCAACGATTCCAAGATGATGATAATGTGATTAGATATTACAGCACAAGTCGCCCCCGAGTTACAACGTCGAATGAGGACCGGTATATTTGTCAGTTACTGCCAAAAGAAACAGACGAAGAACAGCATCAGACCTGTCTCTTCAGCTCTTTTCAGCTACCGGTACGACAGTTTCAAGGTAGACCGTGTACAGACGCTTAGGGCACATTGGTCTATATGCTCGTAGGCCTGTCAGATGTGTTCCACTTACCGCAACGCACAGTCGCCTGCGATTAACTTGGAGTAGAGAGCATGCATTGTGGACACCACAACAGTGGTCTTGTGTGATGTTTTCTCCGACGAGTCCAAGTTTAGTTTGCAGTCTGATTCTCGCAGGACTTTAATATGGAGAGCGCCAGGTACCCGTTACCACCAAGAGAACACCAATGAACGACACCGTTACGGTGGTGCAGGATGTCTCGTTTGGGGAGGAATTATTCTTGGTTCCAGAACTGACCTGCATGTTCAGAGTCTAACGATGACAGGCCACGTCTATCGGGATGTCATTCTAGAACAACACGTACGTTTGTTTCGAGACACCATGGATGCTGAATTTCTGTTTATGGATGACAACGCCCGTCCTCACCGTGCAAACATTGTAGACGAATGCCTTCAGTCGGAGGATATCACCCGTATGGATTGGCCAGCATACTCACCGGACTTGAATCCAATAGAGCACGTGTGGGATATGCTTGGCCGACGAATTGCAGCCCGTCAACCCTCTCCCACCTGTCTGCTGGAACTTCAGAGGGCATTGCTTGATGAGTGGTGTAATATTCCCTAAGATCAGATAGATAATTTGATACTCAGCATGCCTAGGCGTTGTAAGGCCTGTATTGCATCGTCCGGGAGACATACTCCGTATTAACTATCATACTAACCATGTTATACTGTTTTTTGTAAATAGGTTCTTTGAAATTTGCTCCAGGGAGTAAAAATCGCAATTTTTATTAATTATGTCAAATATATATAATCTTTTTTGCTCTTTACCTTTTGTTTGATAAATAGACTTTACAAATAAGTCAAATTTGTTTTGCTTCTGTCTCTTTCTTTGCCTGAACTTCATTATCCTTAATTTACAGACATGAGTGTACTTCCACCGCTTTGATTTAGCATTCACTAATAAAATCACATTCAGTAAATGGTTTCAATCTGCTTGCTATTAAATGGGATGACATTTAACTAACTTTTACAGCAGCTGTATTGTCTTCAGAAAATTCAGTGAACACATTTTGTTATTTTGAAGATTTGATTTCAAATCCACCAATTTTATTTCACGAAATTTTGAAACGCATTTGTCATAATTTGTTTTATGATTTGTGTCGCAGTACTTTTTAAGATTATACTCCTGAGAAACTAAAATAGAGTTTTTGCAAATCAGGCATAATATTTTATTCTTGTTTTGGACACAAAAATAGTGCAGTTCCCATTTTTCTTGATTTACTTGGTTTACTTTTTGGTTTACTTTCTTGGTTTACTTTTTATTATTAAATTAATTTTTAGATTTAATTCACTTTTACCAAGATCCACTTTCCTCTGTAAATGATTGAGCAAAATCTACTCTTTATCTTGTGTTTTGTCTTGTGACTGCATCTGACAACGCTCTTAGCTTCTCGCTGATTAGATACTCTACAGACGGAGAAAAAGAAATACAAGTCACACACACGATAAATTATGATGCTATCTATTAAGTCATAAAGATGTTAACACTGTCCTAATGTTCTCTAATTCCAGAGGGGGCTTTAATGGCCCCCACAATAAGTGCGATGTTACTGACCAAAAGGGGAATCAAGTTATGAGAACAGTTTACAAGAGGGAGAATGACTCGTAACGTGGTGTTAACCTCATGAACATTTAGTGAAACCGCATTATATTGTGTGAGAAATGTAGTTTATTCAGCACACTAAGAAGTTGCTCTCTATGTATTTTAAAACAAGAATAAGTAACAAGTATATATATAAGTAAATCTATTATAAATTTTTAAAAAAGTTCACCTCAAATCACTTTTAAAAAGAAAAAAAACTAAAAGATTGATATTTCAATATTTTTTAAAAAGTCTTGGTGGGCCGCAACTTATGTATCGGTGGCCCGCATGCGACCCGCGTGTTTGACAAGCCTGTAATAGAAGGATGCGAGATGTTAATATTAAAGTAAATTATTGGGTGTAATATCCCATAAGTTCGGCAACGAAGAAAGTGGTCGCGAAATTCAAACAAAGGTTTGAGGGTGCTTACAGAGTCTTGAGAGTACAGAATAATAACTTGGTCATTTGGAAGGCAAGTTTAAGAACCGTTGTTCTCAAGAACAATGGTTAATATAGATCAAGTGCGAATTTACCATCAGAGAAAAAGTGATGAGGGAGTAATATTGAAAGTTTGGTTAGCAGTGGATCGGATTATCAAGGAAGTAGTTTCGAGGAGAACAGACCTAGATTAGATCAGTCACACGGTTTTAGGAGTAGTGAGTCTAGTGAATGACGGAGTGAGCAAGAGAAAAAGAGAAGTCTCTTGCGGGAAATCAGGGTGGTAGAAGTGAGCCAAAGGTGAAAAAGCACAAAAGAAGCAGAGGTTCGAAGGAATCGTTAGTATGACTTTATAATAAAAATAAAAGAACAAGGCAAGAGGTGACGGGATGCAAGAGGAGGAACCTTTCATCATGGTCCGAGGGACCGCAAAGGAAGAAGAATAGAAGACCAGAAAGGGAAATGAACAAGAGAAAATTACCGTCCTCAGCTAATTCAAGCTGGCTATTGAAAAAAAAACGTCGAGAATCCAAAGAGTCACTTCAGCAAGGGAGAACGGAACCCTAACACCTACGTCCCAGAAATAGTTACCAAAGAAGCTGGTTTTGGACTTTCAAGAGGAGAGGTGCAAGTCCAAAGGGGACCAGTCCGGTCCAGAGGAGAACCATTTAAGAGGTCAAGCCCGTACAACCAGAGTTGACACTCCAGACAGCAGTCCAAACACCAGGGGCACCAACAGCCGCAGCAGAATCAGAAAAACGGACGATCCAGCCATCATAGTCCAGGACAAAGTCGACACTAAAGACAGCACTCCATGCAGCAATCTAGACAGCAAGATCGCCAGGAAACTGATGGAAGACCAGCGAGTAGGAGGACCGCATCACTTCTAGTTCTTATTGTAGATGTCAAGAACAGAAGAAAAGAGCATTGACCAGGTTGTATTGTTTCATTATTTTTTTTTACTGACAGGAAGTCAGGTGAATTTTTGCAAGAGGCAAGTCTGGTTTTGTTAAAGTTTTTATTGTACAAAAGTTTTGCACTACGTTGCGGTGCATTTTTCTGGCTGGATGAAAAATGAACTTTCGTATGCATAAATTAATTTCAAAGTGTGGAAAGCAATTGTATGATTGCATTTGTTTACTACTAAAGGAGACTTAGCTAGGATGCGAGAATTCCTTGTATTGTTTGTTTACGATGAATGTTGTGAAATTGTTTGTAATTGTATATATTTATTTATTGATAGATATTATATATCTGGTTTTGGGGACGTGGCATAGATAGGAAATTAACCATAACACTAACAGCGCTGCGCGATTGGAAAGGAGTTCCTTATAGAAAAACCAAATGGTGTATTATATGTTTAAAAATAACTGTCATTTGACACATGTGTACAAAGTTAATGTGGTCTGGTAAGGGTGGTATGGTCTGGTATAAGGTGTTGAAAATATTTTTGTACGTCCATTGATCCAGTTCTCATTTCAGGGGGGCTAATCCTGACATTTAGAAGAATGTTTCATGGCTGAATTTTTATTGTATATCTATCTCTCTGATGTTGCGAAGGAAGTAAAGCGGTGAAAAAAGATGTATTTTGTTAAAATGTCTAAATAACGTGTTGTGTACGGCTAGGATTTTGCTCTTCAGGTATGGAAGGTTTTCTCTAGATTCTTGCCCAAATGGAGTATATCTTCATAAAGTATTGTATAGGGAGAAGGTCTGGAGTGATATAAAATCAGTCAATTCTAGTTTTGGAGTAATTATTTTAGTGTAGTGTAGTAATTAATGCTAATTTCGAGTTATAGATTTTTGTGAAATTAAGTGCATTTTTTTTAACGTGATTTCTAACGGGTCATTAAGACCCTCAAATAAATCACGTTTTCTTCTTGGAGGGGATTGTGACGGGATTTTATCGTGTTTTTCTACTAATCCTCTTGGGGAATCTTTGGGGCCAGCATTGAGTTATTTCACAGCTAATCCTCTGAAGAAGAGATCTTAATATTCAGATTAGTTAGTAGATATATAGTGGAGGTTTTGTAATCGAGAAGGAGACAGGAAGCTGAGATGCTGAACGCCATGAGCTGATGGTAAGGGTTTAAACTTAGAAGCATAATTATAGGACGGGCTTTAGCGAGTCAGAGGAATTAAGAAAGATTGAGATTCACACAGGATAACGTTACTGAAAGTTAAGCGGTGAGGATTTCAGGCGCTTATTTACATAGAATTTAGGGTTGCCTTATATCACTACTTATTTCCTTTCTAGCGTAAGACTGTCGTTGAATATTTGAATTGATAATAAATTGGTTTTATTATGGCTAGCTTGGGTCCTCAATCATTACCTTCCACAAATCTAGGTCGAGTAGATGAAGAGATGGTACCTCCAGGTAGGGGGTATCACAACGCGTGCAATTCTTACGATGTGGTGGTCTTCTCGACGACTGGTCTGTCGAGGGCGTCCTGAACCTGGTCTTGGTATAAATGACATCTCTCGAATCCCCTGGTCTCAACACCTCCTCCCAATCCTAGAGGCCTAATTGACGAGTTACTCGCCTAGCTGACCACCCAGCTTTCCTCATGCCGATGATTCTCCCCGTCTCAAACTGCGACAGCTGCTCATATTGTCTTCGAAAACGGCGTAATGACATGTCTACCTCAGCTCTTTCTTAATAAAGGATTCAGCACACTTAAACAAGCTTTGGTTACTTGTTTTATACCTCACGAAGAATTATGTTAAACGCCCTCTACCGGCTATACGCAATGCGCAATCACGCTGTATTTCTAATTATTTGCATATCTCCCCAACATGTACCTTCATGCAAGTTTCGTTACGATCCCGAAAATTATTTCTTGGTGCGCTAATTTTTTTGTCCATGAGTGTACTTAACACATATTATTCTGATATAGATTTGATTGTTGGTGTGTGCGTTGTTGCTGTTGTTTTACAGCATTATTAAGAACTAACTTGCTAACCACAAAGTTTGCAAAATGAAAAAAAAATTATCTGGTAATTATATGCGAGAGAAAAATTACCTTTTTTTTTTTTCTAAAACATTTCTTTGTCATTTTTCCTCCTTTAACCTGAACTGTTAGACGCGTCGAGAATTTCAGTATGTACTAAATTTTATGAACTGAAAATATAACATCTAGCTCTCGATAGACACGCAAAAGTTAATTTCTTCCATTTTGTTTGTTATGATGTGTGCATAGCTTTATTTCTTATCAAAGATTTTATATTCCAGTCAAAAGTTAGTTTCATTGTTTTTTCATCAGATTTAAATCTGAACGGCTAACTTCGTTTTGTAATTTTTGTACACGTCATCACAATTTGATGTTCTAAGTCAGTGATTCCCAAAGTGGTCTATATAGACTCCCAGGGTCTATAACGACTTAAAAAGGGTCCACTCCAGCGAAGAAATAATTTGGGGGTCCATGAGGTGTAAATGGAGGTCTATGACTTTGACTCATTAAAAAAAATGGTGACTTAAATCTTTAAAAAAAAATGATCTAGTGGAAACCAGATTTTACCGATTTATGTACTAAATTTAGTGAGCTTAATTTGTGGTTATTAGGTGACAGCATATAAATTTTACTAAGACAAAGACCATCTCAGCATTTCTTTCCAGAATTAATCTAAAGAAGTATAATATTGGACGTCACGAATTTTCTCAATTTTTCACAGACAATCTATTAGGACATTTTAACTATAAGTTCAACATTTAAATGCCCCTTAATCGGATTTTAAAACTAAGTTTGAGATTGCTTTTTTCAAAGTAATACCACAATAGACGATAAATTCATTTAGTCACATTGAAAAAAAAATGTCTTTTTAAAATAGGAGCTGATCAGAATAGGTCCTAACGAAGATCTTAAAAAAAAGTTCAGAAACGGTTGTTAGCAATTTTTTGGCTTTAAGGTATCCTACTACGTTCGTAAGCGTGATTTTGCAGAAGCATATAAATGGATAATGTTTATGATATTTAGTGTCACTTAGATTAGAAAATGTATATAAAAATGTTTTAAGAATAGTATTACAATAAAAAATTATTTAAGTACAATATTTTGACAAAAATGAACACAGAAGGACCAATTTTCAAAATATTCTCCTTTTGTAAAAAATGACTCTATTATAATAATATTTTGCCTGTATATAGCTCAGACCTCTTTACAGAGGCTCAACTAGAATTTTTGAAATATATAACTTAGATGTGGGTTTATCCATGTTTTACGACAACAGAGGGCAGCAATTTTAAGGAAAAAACGCCGATAATTATTTTAATGGGTTGTAACCCTGCAAATAATGCGAATTTTTCCAAAATTCTTAGTTCAGACTCTCTGGAGAAGTCTCTACTTTATATAAGCGAAATATTATTATTTTAGAAGCATTTTTTATAAAAGGAGAACATTTTGAAAAAAGATTATTCTAAGTTAATTTTTTGTCAAAATATTGTATGTAAATAAAATTTTTTTTGTCAAAATGTCCTTAAAACAATTTTATACGTGTATTCTAATCTAAGTGACACTAAATATCATGAAAATTATCCATTTATGTACTCTTTTAAAATCACGGTACCGAACGTAGTCGGATACCTTAAAAAGATATACCTGTTATTTGTCGCGAATTATGGAATATCGTGAGAAAGTTTTTAACTGCTTTTCCTACTGAGAGGGAGTTTAGTGAGTTTTCCAATCTCAAAAACAAAAAAAAATAAATAAAGAAAAAAAAACTGGACACTCTTACTAACAAAGGAGTTTAGGGTAAACTTGACTAGATGGAAAATTTGTTATTGTAGCACCAGATTCATCCCTCTAATTTAAGGCATTTGTTTTTTGTTCAGTTATTTTATCTAATTGTTATTTTATCATTAATTTAATTTAAATTTTATTCATTAACATATACTTAAGTTTTAAACGCTGTACTTCACTACAGTTAGAAATTTAATTCTTTTAAAGTAAGTAGTAGCAACAGCTGTCGAAAATACATTTAAGTTGATAAATTTGCAAAAATTCAATATCAGGTAAGAAGGGGTCAACACAAAACTGAAAAACATGGCAAGGTGTCTATGAGACAAAAAAAAAAAAAAGTTTGGGAACCTCTGTTCTAAGTGTTCAATTTAATCGCACTGTTACAATCATTTCAAATCAAAGGCACACACAAATGTAAATTGCAACTTTAAATCATGCAACTAATCTTTTTTAGCGAATTTTTCCCGATATTTATTAGGAAAAAAAGCAAAGGAAACCAGTCAAGCGAAACAATTTTTCAGTTCTCCTCTTCGCTTTTTCAAAGGTTTTCTGGTAATAACATAGCAGCGGCGTCTATTATGATGCTTAATTCGTAGTCAATCGAGAAAATAGCGATTCTGTTCTGAAGAATAAGATTTCAATTCCTGCACCATGGGGAAAAGAAATGAACGTTACAAAATTTTTTATTTTATTTATTCTCATCCAGAAAGTCATCATTGGTTAAAATGAAACTTGACCCCCCTTTTGAGCCGCAGTAACCTAGCAGTTAAATATGCATGAACTAAATTTTCGTAGAAATATGCGATCGGTTTTCTTTGAAATTGGGGAATGATGGGTTGTGGTCGAGTGACGTGGGTGGAGATGTTCCCTATAAATTTCTCTCTCATCCACGACACCATTATTTCAGCATGGGAATGTTAAAAGATAGCCCACACAATCTCATCAGTATTTAGAAGATGAATTTTAACTGCTATATTTTTCTCCATTGAGATGCAAATTTCATCTTTTCTTTTTCTTCCAATCCCCGCCCCCAACCCCCTTTTTTTTGCTTTATTAATAGATCTTCCAGCAGCGTCTGGGACTTTAATTACAGCTTGGAACAGTAAATTATAAAGAAATAGATTTTTGGTATTGACTCTGATGTAAATTTAAATTTTGTTTCATTTAATTATAGTAGAAGTCAATCTCAGCGAAGCGGAAGAAAATTGTGAAGTTGATATTTCTTTTTATACTTGAATTTACATAATGGCATTTCCATTTCCTCTCTCTCATCATCTGCCACCCTTCTTATTTTTCATTTATTTATCCAGCTTCTACATTTGTATTAGTTCTTGAAAGAGCGCCTTTTGCGCTTAATTGTGTTTATCATATACTTTTTTTAGTTTTACGTTTCTTTTGTAAACTTTTAAATGATAATGCCGTATTTATTTGTGTGATACACTATTCTAGTATTTTCTTAAGGTAACAGAACACCTTCGAAGAAAATTTTTTGAATTAACCTGAATTTTGCCTGTAAATGCATATTTTATGACTTTATGGGTCTTTAAAATCAGAAAAACACCCAAGTAAAGTTTTGTTAGTGCACACTTTTACTGTCAAAGGGATATTTAATAAAAAAAATAAGCAAAAATAAGACTTTACGCAAAATATGATAACTGAAAAGAAAATAAATATATTGACATTTTGTAAATTGAATAATATAGCATACAACCTTATCTAGGGAACAGACACTTATTTTGGTAGTATAACCATTTAGTGGGAAACTATTGAGTTTCGAGCTTCTGAACGTTGAAATTTTCTTTAAAAGTTATTGTAATTTTCCCTTTATTGCTGTATAAAAAAATTTCAACTCAATATAAAATCTTAAGAATAATCTATTCCCTGTATAAGTATTTAAAAACATAAATATAAAATTTTTATTTCATTCAAGCATAACTTTTTGAGGTATTGTGTTTTGCGGTAAGAAAAAATGTAAAAAAGCTATTTTTGGGAAAGCGACAAAAATAACAGTGAACTAATCCGATTACAAGAAAAACACTTACTTTCTTATTAAAATGCAGCAGATTTATAGTTCTCTCCATCTCTTTAACTTTGAAAACACTGGTTTTTTTTCTTTTTAAGAGTTCTTAAAATTTTTCTGTGTTTCTTTTGTTTTGGGGTCTGCGTTATGAATCGATTCACGGATTCTACATTTATCTAAATGTTTATGTCCCTGTAAAGTAAACATCCCAGAATTTTCCACGTTCATCTTATTAAAAACTTTAAGAAACCCATTTAATCCTTCATTGAAGTGTATAATAGCATCATAAGACCCAAATTTAATTGTTTTGAGCTAAGCAAATACTTCCTTCGGTACTTTTTGCCAAACTATTCCGTTAAAGCACTTATTTGCATTTTGCATGCTTCCATGTAAGCACTTACTTAATAGCTGTTTGTCTCATAGTTCTAAATATACTGGTTTAATTTTATTTAAAACATCATTTCATAAACCAGCATATTTTGTAGTACATTTTGTATCATTTGCCTTCCCCCAGTTGAAAATAACACCAGCTTTCTTTCCCTATTGGACATTGACTATGCATTGGTTTCTTATCACTTGATGCACAGTGATTAACGCAGCAGTTACATTTTGCTGCATGGCATTTAAGTTACCTACATTGCTGCGTACAGCAATTCCATAATAATTTTGAAGTCGGTCAATAAAGTTATCTGTTAATTTGCCTTTACCCCAGACAATCCTTTAGTTTCTGTATTTAGCTTTCTCAAACGCGAGCCCACTCTTTTTTGTACATGGCCAATACGCTCAAACTTTGTCACACTGTTTATTCCATAAGTGTCTTTCATACTCATAAAAGCTTTAGAGTCATCATCCCCGTAATATTGAGTGTATTGAAGTCCGTGGTTTTTTTTCTGACTGAAGAAATATTCGTGAAGCCCCACAATTTCCATTTTTGACGAAGATCCTGTGAAGTTACACTGACATATGTGGTCGGCTTTTGACGACTCATATTCGGAGTTTCTTGGCATAGTTTGAAGACTCTTACTTGTAGGACAGTAGGACGACATAACTTCTACGTCTAACAGCTTACCACTATCAATTGATATTGCAGCAACACAGCCGTTCATAAACGTATAGCTTCTACGATGTCATATGCCATCCACAGATATGCCACATTTTACAAAATCGGATGAGAGATTTTTTCCCCCACAATTTCAGGGGCAACTTTTTCATGGATTCCTCAGCTACTTCCTGAACCACTTTTAAAAGCTTTGCTTCCTGATAATTGTAAGAAGTTTTGGTTAGTCGAGGCAAATTTAATGTTGAACATAATTTAAATGCACCAGCAAAACCTTTGCCTGTCTGCCGTATACCATATACTAGCCTGAAATTTATGACAGGTGCATTTACAACTTTTTTTGATGAAGCAAATGCAAGGAAAAAGTTACAGCACTTACATTTTAGTTTAAAATGGGAGCACAATCTATATCTGGAATCCTCAAATACACTCTATAGACAAAAAAACACCGACGCTCCAAAAACGAGCTGTCCGATAGATACAAAAATTGGTGGGTAGAAAGATTACGTATAGCAGGGGCAGCTCTAGGGCCGGACCTCTGCCCGGGGCGGCAAATTTTAAGGGTGGCATTTGGAAAAAAATTTTTATGTTATAAAAAATTTGATACATATATTTTTTTAAAATATTATTGGATATGAATTTGGTACTTCATTTCCTTATTTTATACTCAGTATGATTAATGTCAGTTTCCTTTTATATTGAAACTTGAAGGATTCAAGACGAGAGTATATGTTAAAAATCATGAAATTTGATATGTTTACACATCTTTCACTAGTAACTTTTCCCCATCCAGAAGTGGGGTCACACCGGACATTTCTTTCACCCATAAGATGTCCGATGTCAGCTATCTAAAAGGAGACAAGTGTAATAAGAGTTTTTACTAGATAGCGAGCCACATGAGATATTTTATTTTAGTCTTGAGTGCAGTTACTATAATTTAAAATAAACGCTTGTGAGATCCTCACCATCAGTAGACTCTTTTTCGAAGAAATTGGCCAGCTGAAATGGGTTATTTCTTCTCATACATTTTCCTCATTTGATAAAATAACAGGTAATCATGTGCTTAATTTCAAATGATTTTGCGTTTCTTAAGACTATATATATGTATATATATATTGTTCGCAAGAATTATTCAAGTTTTTTAGGTGTGTATCTATGTGTGTGCACAATTTTTCTTTTTTAATTATAATTTTTTGCTTTGGAGTGAGGGGTGGCATTTTCCCATTTTTGTTCGGGGCGACAAAACTACTAGAGCCGCCCCTGCGTATGGAATAAAAAATGATTAAAATTTCAGAAAAATTGAATGATTTTTTCAGAGTTACATAGTTACAAAGTAACGAGCTCAATAAGGAGCTGACCCACCTCTAACCTGGATGCAAGTTGCCACAAGAAGTAACATAGAGTGATAAAACACCCTGATGGTCTGCGGTATTTCTTGCCAAATTTGCTCCAATTGTCGGGCCAGGTCATCAACATTCCCTGGTAGATGCAGTCATCTTCCCATCATATCCCATACATGCTTGATTGGAGAGGGATCTGGCGATCTGGATAGCCAAGGAAGTGTTTGATGAGCTGTAAGAGTGTTCATAGCAACACGTGTGGTATGTGGTTTGGCATTATATTGCTGAAAAATAAGGCCAGGGTACTGCAAAAGGAGCGGTAACAAAACAGTTCTCAGAATGCCGTTGACGTACCGATGTGCTATAAGTGTGCCTTTAATGACGATCAAAAGGGTCCGGTTTCAAAAGAAATAGCACCTCAGACCATAACTCCTTGTTGAAGGCCTGTGTGGCATGCAATAGGGAAAGCAGGATCGGCATGCTGCCCTGACCGTCTCCAAACACGTCTTTGATGATCGTCAGGATACAGATAGGAGTGGAATTCGTCGCTAAACATTATACGTCCCCAGCCAGCATGATTACAACCACATCGATTCAAGCACCACTGTAATCTAGCTCAACAGTGTGCAGGCGTGAATGGCAGGTGGCGTAGCGGTTGGTACGAGGGTAAATTTCGCTCTATCAGCCGTCTGTGAATGGTCATGGTGGACACTCTTGCGCTGGTAGCGCGTCTGGTGGTTAATAACGATGAATCAGGCGCTGTGACAGCTGATCTGTCAATCAATATGTCCTCCCGATCTGCTGTGGCCCTAGATCAACCTCTACCATAATGGCGTTCAACTGCCATTGTCCACCCATTCTTGCCATCATCTTCTAATGGCCGCATCGCTTCGATGCATATAACGAGCTCAATTCTCCGATTTACCCAAGCTCCCTCTTTCAGTCTCTAATAATACGACCTCTTTCAAACTCTGACAAATGCCCGTAAGGAGCTCGAATGCTGCGGCGAGGCATTTTTTCAGTTGTTCAAAGGAATCCTAAACCTCAATGCAACAGAAATTTTCACCATCAGATTGAGAATCACTTCTTATAGACACCTGCTGAGTGTGCAGTTCCGATGCGCTGTAGCTACCGCTATTCATTCATTGGACACTAAATTTGAATCATTTGCGTGTTTGGTACAAATTTCTAAGTGTACGAAATTTCATTACAACTGGAAAACTCCTTCTTGGTGCGTCGGGTTTTTTTGTTATAGAGTGTAGTTCTACTTTTTCACTAAAATATTTTAGGCAGCAAAGTTGAGCAAATGCTTCCACAATAAGCTCAAGGTCAACGATTCTGTTACCAAACACAGGACCAGGCATTTCTTCTGCAGTTGACACACTCTGATTTCCCAACTTTGAAGAGCTAGCAGTGCATTCAGGAACAGGTGTTGAAGTTCTGTTATTTTTCGAATTTTTGATGCATTTATTACCATAAAATTGTCGCTTAAACTTTCTAGCAATACTTTTAACTATTTTTAAGTCAAAATAAAGGAATAAAATTATCAAATAAACTTTTCTACGCTGTCGATTCTTTCAGCATGAAAATCAAACATATATGTAAACAAAGTCACTAAACAACAAACTTGCTGCCACGTTTTATGCATAAAAAAAGAAAAATGTATTTCCAAATACATTTATATTTATTTTTTAAAATGTTCTATTTTAATTTCTGGCTAAATATTTGTATATTAATCATAATATTTCATGTCATATACCAAGAAAGAGAATTGTTATAACAAACAACTTGGGCCACTTCCGTTAAGCAGAAAACCATTTTCTATCAGAAAAATTCATGATCAAGTAATATTTAAAAAGCTGTAACTCTGTGCTTTTAATTAAGATAGAAACAAAATTTAAACACATTTATAAAGATAAAAGATTGAATTTTAATGTATGATCAAAAACAAAAAATCAATAGTTTGACCAAAAATTGAGTTTTAAAGGTCTGACGCCTTACTGTAAAATATAGAGTTGAAAGGAAAATAAGGGGCATGGGAGAAACATTTAAAGTAACATACTTAACCCTCTCGTTGCAATTATTTTAGCGGAAGCCTTTCTGAGGGGTACAACCTCCAACCACTTCGTAAAGTGATCCGTTATTACTACAGTCACTCAAAAAAGTATTGGGACACTTGGCATGCATAACTGTAATGCCATTTATAAAAAATATTTATTACATTAAAACAAAAAAAATGAATTAAGAAATATTTTAACATTTTTGGTATACTGTATATAAGGCAAATTTTGTTAGTATTATAGAATTATAACTTCATCTGGCTTTTCAAATATAATTCAAAGGCACACTGGAGTCAAAAAAGTATTGGGACACTTTTGAAATGAGAAATTTAACAAATATACAGCGCTTCAATATAAATTAATTTCACAGCCCTTTTTTTAGACTGGAATTTTAAACATAAACGTTTCAATAGATAAGATTATTTATGAAAAAATTACGAGAAATCAAGTTATATCAGTTGGTGTGCGAAATCTCGTAAAAAGACATTGGAAAAAACGAAATCAGTTCACTGTATAGGAAAAATCTTCAAATTGAGTAAGTCTACTGCTTTTAACATCATTGACAAGTTCAAGAAAACAAATAGTGTTGAATACAAGCAAAGATTAGGGCGTCCAAAGACATTGAACGAACGTGAGGAGAGGTGGATTGTGAGACAAGTACGCATTAATCCCCAAGAACTAGTGCAGTGAAAATGACTTTGCAATGTAAAAGTAGGTTCGGAAAATCAGTAAATCCTGAAACTGTGAGAAATGTTTTAAGAAAACATAACTATCATGGCAGAGTACCTCAAAGAAAGCCCTACATCAGCACAAAAAAAAAAAAAAAAAATAGACAAGCTAGGTTGGCATTTGCTAAAATGTATGTAAAGCAGCCAACAGAATATTGGGAAAATGTAATTTTTGTAGATTAAAGCAAATATAACATTTTCGAATCGGATGGCAAGCAAAAAGTTTGGCGGAATAAATTACAGCAATGCATGTCAAAAATTTACGGCCTACTGTCAAATATGGAGGGGGTAACCAAATTGTCTGGGGCTGCATGGCAAGCTCTGGCGTCAGAAACTTTCATTTTATTGATTGTATAATGAATAAATATGTCTACCTTGACATTCTCAAGCGAAATTTAAGGCAAAGTGCGAGCAAGCTGGGAATTTCAGGACATTTTAAATTGTACCAAGATAAGGATTCGAAACATACTGCAGATATTTGCAAGTTATGGGTCCTCTACCACTGTCCTAGTGTTATTAAGACTCATGCACCAAGTCCAAACCTTAATCCCATTGAACATGTGTGGGATTATTTGCAGCAAAAACTATACGAGCACCAAATTTCTAACAAGCAGGATTTAATAAAATATTTGGTCGAAGAGTTGACCAAAATTGATAGATCGTTTTGCAAAAAATTGATCCATTCCATGCTAAATAGACTTTGAGAGCTCATAAAACGCAAGGGTGGCCCCAAGATATTTATTTCTAAGATTGAATTGTTTTTTCTTAATTTATTGGGAAGTGCCCCAATACTTTTTGAGCACGTTTTTTAACTCGATTTCTTTTACTATCAACTTTAACCATAGTTGCAATAATGTATGTGTGAGTTTTGTTCAAATTATTATTATTTGTATTTACTAAAATAACATTTACTTCTTTTTTTGGGGTTTCATTTGTATTTTTAAGTAAAATATAACGATAAAAATCTATGAATTGGCAGTGTGTCCCAATACTTTTTTGAGTGTCTGTATATCTTTCAGGTCAAGACGCTGGGTAGAGGTCTAACAAATGTAATGAAACTATTTCATTCGGATAATTAGTTACAATCGGTATTAAACGATCAGCTGGTAACGCATTTTTATAATTTAACTTTTGGAATTTGTCACATGTCAAAACATATTCGTATATAAACTTTCTCATATAGGGAAAATAACAAGCATCCCTGACGCGTAAATAAGTTTTTTTCTTTCCTAAATGACCAGCCATGGGCTTGTCATGAAATTCGTGCATTAGCTCACCCCGTAGTGATTGCGGAATATACACTCTCAATTCTCCAAGAGTGGTTGCATACTTCGTATAAAATTACAAGCCATCTTCTAGTTTAAAATCATGAGACCAGTTCTCACAGACTTTCGCATTAACTGAGCTTTCATCAGGGTTTTCAAAATATCTATAGATATGACCTAACTCACGGTCCTATCTTTGTTCAGAAGTCAATTGCTCTCTGGACGAAAGTATCAAATCTCTAATTACTGCACAAGCAATATTTTCAATGTTTTCGCTCACTGTAACATTAAACTTTCAACCGGATTCCTAGACAATACATCTGCCACCACATTTTGAGCTCCTAGACGGTGTTCCCATTCAACATTAAACTCGGCTAGTTTGAGTGTCCATCTAATCATTCGACTGGACAAATTTTTACTGTTCGTTAACTAGGTTAATGCCGCATGATTCATTATCACTTTTACTAGCAGCGCACCAAAGTAGGTGCAAAATTTTACTGCGTATTTTCTCTCCGCATTATTGAGCGTGCGGAACTCATATACGCAATGGGTCTCTGATCTTGTGTAAGCACCGCTCCAATCCCAATCGAACTGGCGTCAGTAAACAACTCGAATGGCACTTTAAAATCCGGTAATTTTGGTACCGGTGCTTCCGTAATTGCGCATTGGATAGATTCAAAAGCAACCTGCGTCTCCTCAGACCAAATAAATTTCCTGTACTTTTTCTTTAATTGATAAAGGGGTCGCAGAGTTCTGCGTAACCTTTAATAAATTTCTGATACCACTGGGTCATGCCCAGAAATTTCGACACTTGTTTAGCATTCTTTGGGGTTTCATCTCTGTTATTGCCGTAACCTTAGATTCATCCGTGGTTATCCCATCTTTGCTAATTACCAGACCCAAGTACTTTAATTTCTCGCAACAAAATTTACACTTATCTTTGTTCAAAGTCAACCCTGCTTCCTGCAACAACTTAAATACTTCCCTTAAATGTTGGACGTGGTGTGCAAATGATGGAGACGAAATAATAACGTCGTCCATATATACACTCACATACTTCCCTAATACCACCAGCTATAAATATTTTTGTGGCCGCGGTAGCCGAGTGGTATAGGTATCGGACCGTGGCTTCCTTTGTCTCGGGTTCGAACCCTGTACCACTAAAGACCCGCCGTGTAGGGCAACGATGCACGTTAAATCTGTCGAGAGCTGAAACGTCCTCCCGTTGGTGTGGTGTGGTAGTTAGGAGAGGGGGGTGCCAGCTCAGGTGTCGTCCACGTCACTTGACCATGGTTCAAAATTACGCGGTCCGTCGCCAAAAGCCCTCGTGTAGCTGAACAGTGCGACGTTAATATTCAATCAATCAATTCCTAATACCACTTTGAGTATTATATCTATTGCTTTCTGAAAATTCGGGAAAGCTTCCGAGAGGCCGAATGGCATGCGCTTAAATGCATAAGCACCGTTTTTCGTCACGAAAGCCGTTTTAACTACATCACTGGGATTTGCTGCCAACTGGAAGTACCCGGACCGTTGGTCTAATGAACTCATTAAGGTCGTGTGCGGTATATTAGTGATTAAATCCTCAATGAGTGGCAAAGGAAATCTAGGGTATCTAGTTATCGTGTTAAGCTTGCGATAATCTACCGCAAATCTATAAGCTTCCGGATTATCTGGAGGTAATCCGTTATTCCTACGACACATTACTGCAGGAGATGCATAAGACAACTGAATCGGTATTATTCTACCTTTCCTTAACATCTTGTAAACATGATAATCGATTATCTCCTGTTTTACCCTGGCATACTGATAAGGTCTCGAAACAACTGGTGGTTTACCGCCAGTGTCAATTTCATGATATAATACATGAGTGAGCCCCAGTTTATCCGAAAACAGCCCCTTAAAAACTATTAAATAGAATTTTCAATTCGTCTTTTTGACCTTCCTCCAGTTTTGTTTTTGAGAGATAAATTTTTTAATTTCCCTCTTCTATTGGTAATTCTTCAATTTGCGAATCCGGAATCGTTCTAATGGCTTTTTATCAAAATTAAATGTAATTTTTGATCCCCTTATAAAATCGATCCCTTAAATACAAGGATATTCTGAATTCGCCAATATATGGGAATTCCCCTTTTTCTTAAATTCCCGAATTCTAATTTGCAATTCTACCATTTCTACATTTTTTTAACGAACACCCTGTGTCGTCACGACCTCAGCGCGTGACTTCTTAACTGGTTTGTAAAAAAAATATTTTTTGTATGTGTCTTCTGAGATAAACGACTTTTCTGCCCCAATATCCCATAAGCTTTTGTAAATGTTTCATTCATTAAAATGGGTACGTACGGAAGTTCAACAGGGGACATCCGCAGAGCAGAAAGCATGATAGGAGGATTCCCTTCAACCTGCGATCGATCACCCCTACATATCGATTACTTAAAAGTTTAAATTTCTATTATTACCTCTAGTCCAATTATTATTCGATTCTCGGTTAAAATTGTCACTCGGATCCCTATTTCTGAACTGATTCCGACCGCGACGATTCTCGAACCCACGATCATTTCTGTCAATACGGTTCCTGTTCTCCAACCCTTGGTTAACATGGCTCCTCTGGGGTCTATTCCCATATGTACTTCTATAAGTATCTCTTCTGTCATTTTGTCGTTCGATTACCCCTGCAT
Source organism: Trichonephila clavipes (assembly GCA_019973935.1). NCBI lineage: Eukaryota > Metazoa > Arthropoda > Arachnida > Araneae > Nephilidae > Trichonephila > Trichonephila clavipes. The sequence continues at coordinate 21,659 of BMAU01003705.1, read as the reverse complement.
CTTACCAATTTCTATTCCTACGATCGTCGGGAGATCTCCAACGCGCAATCTCGTCTTTCACTATTACTATTACTCAGAACCTGGGTGTCTCTCCTCAAGTACCTATCTTCCTATTTCGTGATCATTTTTAAGAGCTAAGATCTAGAAGTTGGTTTTTTAATCTCAACGTATTCCATCAACTGAGGTTCGAGTCGAACAATGATGTGTGCTTCACCAAACCTTCTTCTGACATATTTAGTCCCAACCTTTTGTGTATTTTTAGTAGGTCGTAAATAAAGTCCGACGGAGCCTGACCTCTACTTTCATACGACGAATAGAACCCGACTTCTAATTCCGTCTTATTCCTAACTACTGGGAAATTTTCCGTTAACACATCCTTTAATAGCATTAAATCAGTAGCTGTTCCCTGCACCAAAGAATATCCAAATATTTCAAACCAATCCAAAGCGCGTCCCCTGAGATGACCTTTTAAATATGCAAAAGCCAAATTACTAGGTATCTCGTAAAACTTGACATTGTTTTCTATGCATTCTAAGAATTCATCCACATTTTCCGATCCGGAAAAAAAAAGTTCAGGCAAGACCCTAAAACTGGATCCAACTCCTATCTCGGGGTTAGAGAAAGTAAGACGCCCTTGGGACAAACCCGATGGGTGTCATTGTGAGCGACTTCCGGAAGTCGCTCCCTCACCGTCTTGCCTACCTAAGGGCGTGGTAGGAAACAAATTATGTGACCAGAAACTTCCATAATATAATTATTATTTATTATTATTCAAACCCACTAATCAACCACAAATTAAACCACAAGAGGATGCCCTGGGAGTAATATAAAGCAATAAACCCGAAGTGAACAAGTGTAAGTAAACAGTTTAATTTAACCTAATCTATCTTAGACTATAAATTTTTTCACAATCCATTAATTTAGCATAGTGGCACAAACTCCGTTCTTCACTCAAGTTGTGAAAATCAATTAAATTTCACCTTCGCAACGCCGCAACTATTTCTCCGCTCCCTCTCCTTTACAATTACAAATCCTTGACTTTATATAGTCGAACTAATCTCCATATCAGGGTTTCTTCTTGAGAGGGAGGGCTGAGAATTAACGCGAATGCTAGCCCAAAGACATCCCCAAGAGGATTAGTATGAAGGTCGCATAAAGATCCGTCACATGTTAAAAGAATTTTTAAAGAAAAAAAATGTTAAGTTTATATATTTAAATATACACCTTTTTTTTCTTTTTACTGGGGTAACATGTGAAATAAACACATAATTTTTCTAATCTACTCTAAGACTGCTATGAGAGCCATTATTTTGTAAAATTAAATTTGAACAACTTGCATAAATTCTTTTTTCATTTTGTGTGTTATTGACATTTAAAGAGTGATTTGAACGATACTTTCTTGATTAACATCTTTTGTCGCGACACAGTCTTAAAGAATATTCAATAAATCTAATAATTAATTGTGTGTATAATTAATTGTAATATGCATAAAAATTGTATAACTTCTTTAAAATAGTATAACATTCTGTATGCAACTAATAAAGTTATCAAAATGCGTATTTCAAAAATTATAAATCTGAGTGAATAAATTAACTGCAGTTTAATTCGAGAAATTTTAAGAAAATATTTAAGCTATAAGATTAGAGAAAGCCCAGTTGCTGAGTGGTTAGGGCATCGCGCTTCCACACCATAGATCTGAGGTTCAAACCCCAGGCTGGGCAAGGTTGACTCAGCCTTTCATCCCTTTAGTAGGACGATAAATGAGTACCAAACTTGCTTGGGAACTTAACGCTGGGAGTTTCACGTCAGAGAGAGAGAGAATGACCTCCTGACAGAAACATCTGCTCCTGTACCTCAGAGAGAGCCCAAGGTCGCGTATACTAAGTTGGGCACAATATGCCTTGGCCCTCATGGGCCAGCGAGTTAATTATAAGATTTTAAACCAACAAATACGAATATTTAAGTTCTTATAAAATTGTACATTTTTAACTCAATGCAAAAAAAAAAACTATTGAATCATTTACTTTTGACTATGAATTGGATCAGTTTTTGCTCTTTTAAAAAGAAAACTAAGATACAATGAAAACTCCACTAGTAATTTATCGAGTTGCGAAAGAAATAGTCATGACTTTCTCTAATGTAGAGATATATATATTTCTGAAAATATTATTAAAACTATACCGATATTAAATGCATCAGGCGAGAGATCTTTTTCAGTTTTCAAGTGTTAAAAATTGTGTAGTATGGGAGAAGACAAACACTGAACAGCATGGCCATATTATATATAGATAAAAAAAATGTTTTGGACCAAATAAATACTGCAAAAATAATCTATGAATTTGCCAAAGAGAAATCAAGACGTAAAGTTATATAGGAAAATTGGAAGCTTTTATGTAAAGTTTTTAATTTTTTTAAATTAAAGTTAAAATTTTTTTGAGACCCGTTAATTTTTTATTAGCTATACATTTTATTTTGAGAATTTAAGGTCAGCGAATCTTTAAACCATTTCAGTTTTCGATTTTTCAACCCATGGGCCTCAAAACCTTTTACCCCGGGGGCCTCCAAATAGCTTAATCCTCCTCTGCATTCATGAATAGTTCCACGACAGTTTTATTTCTGCCATTAAAATATGAATTTAAAGGGATCCAGAATTTCTGATGAACAAGATATAAAAGTGAGTGGGGTCCTGCATGCAAGTATTTTTTATGACAATAGCCCAATACCGAAAATGTGGCCGCGGTAGCCGAGTGGTATAGGTATCGGATCGTGGCTTGCCTTGTCACGAGTTCGAGCCCAGTACCACTAAAGACCCGCCGTGTAGGGCAGCGATGCACGTTAAATCTGTCGAGATCTGAAACGTCCTCCCGTTGGTGTGGTGTGGTAGTTAGGAGAGGGGGTGCCAGCTCAGGTGTCGTCCACGTCACTTATTTTCATTCCAAACACCAAACATGACCATGGTTCAAAATTACGTGGTCCGTCGCCAAAAGCCCTCGTGCAGCTGAACAGTGCGACGTTAATATTCAATCAATCAATACCGAAAATAGAAAGAGAAAATTCTGGATGCGTTCGGAGAGGGATCAGATGGCTTTGAGAGAGCGCGATAATTACTTTTATTCATGCATATAAATAGAGTAATAATTTTTTTAAAAAAATTAAGGAACACTCGCGTCGCTTCGTTATTGAATTTTGACACGGTTTACTTGTAGCTAAACTTACAGAATTGATGTATAACAATAACTATCTGATGTTTTCTGAAAACTATAGTAAATTGTTTTTTGTTACAATGTTGTTGATGGCAGGTAGCTATGGTTACATGGTTCATAACATACAATTTAACGATGTTTTTTCACTTTGATCTTATTACACGCAGTTTCAAATTAGCTCTCAGTGAATAAATATACCGAGAATTTATACTTTGAACGTGTGTAATCCTGCTTTGACATCGGAGAAAAAAGATAATTGGAACCGATGAGCTATTGCTCTGCGAGTTTAACGAGAAATGTGTACGACAGGTACACGAGTGGAAAGCCCGTGTGTATAGCATGCAGAGTTAATTTTAACTGTAATTTTTTTAATTTTAATAGTCAAAAAATATAAAATATAAATAATTTTACTATAATTGGCGTGAGCATTGTTCTCTGTGCACTGCTATGTTGTAAAATGGATATAACTCAGTGATATTCAGTTTCTTAACAGATTTTAGTATGTTTTCAGATAATACATATAGGAAAGATGTAAATTATTTTGATTTTCTTGGTTGGTTCTATATTTCATATAAATTATAATAGTTGTATAAAAGTGACAGTTGAATAGAAAAGTAGTTTGAAAGAAAGAAATTCTGAATCTCTCTCTCTCTCTTTTCTTCAAGTGAGTATATATTTACTAATAGAAGTAAAATTTAAAGCATTGGAAAAAATATAATATAAAAAATGTTAAATTGATATAAGTTAAAACTATTGAAGTGTCAAATAATTACTATTTGCGGTAAGTTTAAAAAGGTTTTATTAAATATTAGTATTCTTAGTTAATTATGCGCACCATAATTGAAACAAAAATACTAAAAATTTATTTAAATTGTCTTCCGATTAATATTATATCGTACATTTTACCAATGCTAGCTTATTTTTTAAAAATTTACTAGGGAAATAAAGATGTGTTTATGAACGAGAAACAAGAATCTTTTACTGAAATTAAGAATTTGGTGAGCAAAAATGATAAAATTAGCTGATTTTAATAAGCTAAAAAAGAATTTGCATTCGGAAGATTATTTAACAATCGAAAGACATTCGTAATTCCATCAAAACCTTTTATTAAAAACTAGTATTTTTGGAATTCCAACTTAGAAATAATAATGCTCAACAATTTCTTTTGTTAAATAACTTCCTCAAAAGAATTTCTCGAACTATGCTAAGAAAATAAACTTTTAATTGCATTCGATAGTCGCGCTTCACACAAATAGCAAAACTGATAAATTGTTTTAAATATTTTGTGGTCCATTTTATGTTGCCGGGAAAAGTGTTCTTTACAATCTACAAATGAAATATTGAGTTACAACCGGGGTGGATCATACGTCGATCGCGATCGACCGATGAACCACCATGACATTTTAGGGTGACCACCTGAAAATTTCACCAGTTAGTAATTATATACGGAAAATTCAAGATTGCCTGATAGTACGCAGAATATATATATATATATATATATATATATATATATATATATATATATATATATATATATATATATATATATATATATATATATATATATATATATATATATATAAGTCTTCTACTGACTATGACAACAAAAACTAACTTTAGATAAAAATATTTTATTTTTTAATGTATTTTGAATTGTTTCATAACAAATGCTTCATTTGATACAATTATGTTTGGGGCTATTATTATTAAGCATGTATCATGTGTTTTGCTATAAACGCGGTTTTAAAGTGTTTTTTCATTTTAGTTACGTAGGTAAATACATATATATTCCGTACTTATTATTAAGATATAATAATTACCTTTTCCTTATAGGTGGTGGGGTTCTTATTGAGTTATAATAATAACCACACCTATATATACAACATTGGGCAGTGGCACTCACAAGAATTTTTAAAAGCTGGGGGAGGAGGGAGGGAGTCGAGGGTTGAAGGTCTACCATTCTCGTATCATACCCCAATACGCAACCAAACATATTTTTTGGATTTTGTCGATTGTCGGAAAAAAAACAGCAAAAAATAAATTATTCAACAAATAATTAACAATAAATAAAAAAAATTACTCATTTCAAATACTTAATTACATTTTATGTACTATATATATGGGACTACAATGAATCGGGCAAAAAAGGAAGGGTTATGAGGGAGGGTCAGATCCGTGGACCCTCCCCCGCTCTTGTGTGTGCCACTGACACTGGGTGGACCACAACTCCTTGAAAAAATTAGAAGTAGCCCGTACCCTAGAAAAGTCTGCCCAACCCTGAGTTACAATGTAACAAAGACATGAAACATAGTTTTGCTTCCGTATAAAAAAAATTAATTTTTACAATATAATTACATTATATCTGAGAGATATTTCAATTTAAGAGATTTTTCACAATGATTGTTAAAGCTTTTATATCCACATATGCTTAAGAACCATTTTTTAGATGAAATTTAAAGAGTTTATCTCGTGCAACACTATGACCACGGTAGACTAGTAGTCAAGTGAGTGTGAGTGAATATTAACGTCGCACTGTTCAGCTACACGAGGGCTTTGGCGACGGACCACGTAATTTTGAACCATGGTCAAGTGACGTGGACAACACCTGAGCTGGCACCCCGTCTTCTAACTACCACACCACACCAACGGGAGGACGTTTCAGCACTCGACAGATTTAGCGTACATCGCTGCCCTACACGGCGGGTCTTTAATGGTACCGGACTCGAACTCGTGATAAAGCCAGCCACGATCCGATACCTATACCACTCGGCTACCGCAGCCAGACTAGTAGCCAAGGCGATGGAGCTATGGCCGCCATGTCATTTTAAACTTAACACTACTGTATACCCGCCATGTAGAAGGAAAGATGCACCTTAAAACAGTTGAAGCTCAAAGTCCTCCTATGGCTTAATGTGGAACTTTGAAGAGGGGTACCGGCTAAAGGGTCGTCCTCTTTTTTGAGCATGATTCAAAATTACGAAGTTGGTCATGAGTAGACTTCTTGCTGCTTAAAGTTCCGACGTTAATGAATTTTCACTCACATGCTTCATTAAATGATGCAATTTTAGGAAATCTAGCTAAGATATGCAGTATCGAACACAAATATAGATTTACAAAAATTGAGTGAGTGAGTGTATAATAACGACACACTATTAAGCAATGCAAGGACTATTGAGAATGGACCTCGTAATTTTGAACTAAGGTCAAATGACGAGAAAGACACCTGAGCCTGGCACTCTTATCTTTGAGCTTTCATGCCATGCCAACGAGAGAACTTTAAACCTCACCAGATTTAACATACGAGGGTTGGGGCATAAGTCATCGCAACTATTTTTTTTCTTGTAGATATGTGAACAGATCACAAACGTATATGTGTCGTGTAGAAGTTCTGCAGGCATAGTGTGTATGCAGTTCAACAGATGGATCTGTGATAACTGATAGTAGCCTGGTAGTAGCACAGCGAGGGCCGGGAAATCAGTCAGTTGGTGAGTGTCGTGTGAGATGAGATTGAAGTAACCCGTATTGAACAGCGCGATTACATCAAAATAGCCATTCTCCAAAGGAGAAATTAGCCCTGTGACTTTGATCTCATTCCCAAGATTAAGGAACCAATACGTGCAACACGAGAGGACATTGCTAATGCTGTGCGCCAACAGTGACCCGATTCACACATGGTGCGGCAAATGCTGAGGCTGATGGTATTCAGTGCCTCCCACATCGTTGGCAGCGTGTAGTGACAGTAGCAGGCGACTACATTGAGCGTCTTTAGGCCCAGGTTTGTCATGTCAACTTTATGTGTACTGTGTTGTCATTCTTTTGCACAGTGAAGGCCATATTGCCCTGTATACTACCGTAATAAATTAGTGTGTTACGATAATTCAGTGCTATTCATTGTCCACACATGTGGTTAACACCTTGTCCTTTCGTCTGTATGTGTCACATTTTCTAACGGGACTGGTATCTTCAAGAAAAAAAATAGTTGCCATGACTTTTGCCCCAACCCTCGTATATCGGCTCCCTCTACAATTCGAGTCTTCTGCTTCATTAGGTTTGAAGTCATGGCAGGGGCCGGCCACGAGTCCGTGATCTTGACTACTAGTCATCCACGGCTGCTCAAAAATTAAGTGTAGGAAAACGTAAACAAATATCGCATTATTTTAGTCTCCAGTGTTAGTCATATTTAATATTGTGGTAAAAAAATTTTTACTCATTTTTTATTTGCATTACATTCTCTTAAAGGCATGCTTATTCCAAATGCCTCCCACTGTACCATTACGTATCCTCAAAGTGGACTCCGAAACCCTTTTTGCTTACCAGGACTGATGAAAAACTCTTTGAATTAGTCTTTCATCAAATATTAGTCATTCAATGTGAAGATATTTTTATCAATCTTTAAATAATTTTTCCAAACAATTCTTTTTTAAAAAAAAAATGCATTGGATTTTAAGACTAAGCACGTATACATTTCTCAACGCTTTGTTGCGCAATAGCGTATTAGAACGTTTTTAACTCGATATTTTAGCCGTTGATGCATTAATCAGTCATATGAAGTTTATTTTTAAGTAGTCGTTGACATACTCATTGCGTTATTTCTATTACTTTTCGTAAATTTGGCATTTAACATGAAAGAGTTTTTATAAAAAGCTGCGTATATTTTACTTAATTTACTTTTAACCCTTCTGTTAACGACCAGTTAGGTGTTAATCAAAATGGGATTTACTTTTATGCAAATATATATCACAAATTTAATATGTTTAATCAAGTTCAAACTTATTGTACGTATGAACAACAAAACCGAAAACAGATCTTAAAAAAAAGGCATATTTAATATACTCAAATTCTCTGTTCTTTAAATGATATGTGTTCTTGGAAAAAAGGCCAAATTAAACTTAAAAAAGAAACATTTCTTATAAATTTAGAAAATGTCCAGAAAAAGTAATAAAAGTATTTCCAGTGTTCAACACTTCTCGTATAAATAAAACTAGGAGTTTTAATTTTAGCAGAGCTAAAGATCTTAAGCTAACAGAGTTTTTTTGGAGGATATTTTCACGTCCCTTTTCAATGCAGTTAGCTTTCTTACAATTTACTTATAAAAGTAAAAAATACTTAAACGATTTATATCTGTGCCGTTGATACCAACTTTAGACAAATCGGTGTGGCCGCCGCAACCTAGTGGTAAATATCACGAACTCGTAATTGGTGTGCCATAACTTCGGACCTACTGCCGCTGAACATCTGCCGTGCTGAGGGGCCTCTGCCAGCACCTCCTACATGATACAAGGCCTCGGTACTAAAACGAAAATAGTGTGTGACGTCACATATAGTAGGTATAGCCAACCGGCTTGAATTTGTACGCGTTTGAACAGGATATTCGTCTTCGCCATTTCCTTGCTTGTACGTGTAGTCATTGCTTTAATATTTGCTTTCTTAAATATTTTCTCTTTTTTTAAAATGATATATGTAGCAACCATTCAGGATATACTTAACATAGTTCATACATGTGGGTTTCGGAACACTAAAAATGGATATGAAGAATTGGAAGAAATATTTTTTCCTTGAAAAGTATTTAAAGGTAAGTTACTTTATTCTCTTTATGAAACAACATATAATTACATACGTTATTATGTTACTGTAACTTCCACAACATATAATTACATATCAACAGTTGAAAATATACTCTCACATTTCTGCCTATCCTTTCCTTTCAATTTCTTAAGCAAAAGTAGGTAATTAATTTTTGTTTATCTACAATGCAAGTAACGTTATGTTTATAAAAGAAACATATTATGATTGTAACAAAATTCACTGTTTAAAAATGGCACTACACAAGTATTGTGGATGAAAAAGTATATATTCAAGTGTATTTTTTTTTATGTTGCTGACAAATTTTGTATCTCATTTACTAAAACGTTTTCACAGAATCATTAAAAAAGGTCAGAATTATTAACATTGTGTCAACGCGGAGCGCATTATTATGCAGCTCATGATCACTGTAAATAAAAACAACAAAAAAACCTATTTAATGATGATTTATGCATTAATGTTAATTATGTGAGATGCAAAACATTTAATACATTCAATACAACAATTAAATTTCAATTTCTTCACTTTGAAGATTAATATAAACTTAAGAAAAAATAAAGCTGGGGCCAAAATAAGTCGTAAATATGCACATGACTCAGCGTCAGCCATATAATTCTGCACTTGAAGTTTGATAATCATGGCAGCAAACGTCGTAGAAGAAGCCTCTATATATAGAGGTAGAACCAATTTCCCAACCAATGACGATCACAATAGTAACAGATTCCTTTCGAGAACAATCGTCATTAATGTAAACTACATGGTTACTCGACAAGGAGGATTTCATTTAATCAAGCTTACATTAATAGTAACTATAAGCAGGAGGAATGATCTATTCCATTAATTAAAAAAATAAGCAAAATTTATCAAATTTTGTTTAAACGGGTGGTCGAAGCACATTGGTTTTAGTACTTCCTACAAAAGTTTAATTCTAAATTACAAAAAAATCATTTTAAAGAGACAAATCTTTTATACGATGCTTTACTATATTTTTCCTTTTTTCAATTTTAGGCTTGTGAATCGCATTTTCCTGGTGATCTAACATATGAAGAAACACAGGTTACTATCTGAAAATTGGGAAGAAAATATGTGTTCCGTAGAAGTGACATAGACTGCAAAATTACATTGTGCCATCTCTGGGAACAAAAGATAAGTTTTCAAAATTGAGACATTTTTTGAGAATATCACGAAAGATACAAGACTTGAAAATGAACTTTTAGAATGCTTAGTCCAAGAGAACATTGTTTCGAAATAAGAATTTGATAAAAAGGATTTACATCTTTTTCAGAACCGATGTCATGTTTAAAATGCAGAAAAACTTCAGGACATATGGACTGTAGTATATAAAGATATTAAATAATAAAATAATTATTATGTTGGATAGAATTATAACACCTGTTATTGAAGCACCAGTGATTGTTAATTGAACATTAGATTTGCTAATATACTTGGGTTGATCGAAGACTGATCAATTCAGTAAGTACATATCTCTATAATTAATATTTTTTATATATAAATGTTATACTATTTGGTTCTCAAAGTAGAAATGTAAACCTTTCCATGATTTTTCTACAGCATTTGATTTTGTGTTGCTGATATTTTGTAACATCTTATTTTTATTCATACCACTTATGCTTTACTCCAAAAGTCAAAATTTTGAATCAATACATTAAAATTTCAGTATTTTCTTTCTGCAAAAATCCTAACAGATGTATTAGAAAGTAATTTTGGAAAATATAGGACATTTTCAGGTTTGGAATATTTAATATCAGTTCGCGTGCGACAGCTTTATGAAGTAAAAGCTAAACTAAGAATGCAAAATTTCTTACCTCTAACTTTGGTTTCAAACACATATGGCTAGCTTAACTTAAAATAATGATTATCGATGTGTGTGTGTGTGTGTGTATTTAATACGAACGCATTGCGATGAACATAACACATTTATTACATTGTAGCAAATTATAAGAACCTTTTGTATTCGTATATTTATCCTTTTTACAAAACTATGCTTATATATAATTCTTAGCTTTAAAATTTATTTTCTTATTTTTTTAGAATAATTACAAAGAGGGAAATAAATTAGAAATAGTTTTCAAAACAAAAAACAACATACAAATTTAAAAACAGTAACTTTATTGGTATCACGCAAATACAATCACAACATAAAGTATTATTAAATAAATTTCAAATATATTTGTAGATAAATCTATACCTATATAATTATAGATATGTACAGAAAAACAAATATATACATAAAAATAGATTACAGTTTATTTAGTTGTTTGTCAGTTACTTTCCTTTCCTTTAAATTTTTTTAGTACTTTTTCTCTCAAAAGTAATTATTCAATGTTACAAATGTAGATTAAATATGTTTTAAAACTTTTTTGGTGTCAAATTAATAAACAAAAGTTTGCTGTCTGCAATAACAGCATGAAAAATGATCATTAAATAAGTTGCTTTAATCTTTTCTGTTAAACCCATACATATATGATTACAGATATATACATGAAATAAAATATATACACAGAAACAGATTACACAGTTTATTTAGCTGTTTGTCAGTTATTTTTCATTGCTTAAAAAATGTTTCTATATTTTCCCTCCAACAAGAGTTATTCAATTATGCATTGTTACAAATGTAGATTAAATGTTTTAAAACTATTGGTATCATGCACAGTAATAAACAAAAATTCACTATCTGCAATAACAGCATTAAAAATTACCCCAAAAAATAAAGTTCCCATAAATAACAATATCACTTATTTTGCGATAACTTGTTAAAAATATATATTTTAGGTAAACTATACATATATATAAAAGCGTAGATATATACCTAAAAATGTATATATAAAGAGAAAATAATACACCCATACATAAAAATGTAATTCATTTAGCTAATAAAAAAGGTATTTTTTTTTCGAACAAAGCATTATTGGTATCAAATACAATCACAACATTAAGAATTATTAAATAAATTTCAAATATATTTTTAGACAAAAATCTATACCATATAATTATAGATATATACAGGAAAATAAATACATAAAAATAGATTACACAATTTATTTAACTGGTTGTCACAGTTACTTTTCTTTCCTTAAATCTTTAGTACTTTTTCTCTCAAAAGCAGTTATTCAGTTATAAAGGGTGTTTTTTTTAGAGGTATAGAACTTTAAATTGCAATAAAACAACGATGTATTATTCGATTGACATGAATTTTTTTTATTCGAAAGATAATCTTGGGGTATTACATTTTAAATATGATTTCTGGCATAGGACTGCCACGGCTGGCTCGGATGTAGTCCAATCTGGACGTCCAATTTTCGATGACTTTTTCCAACATTTGTGGCCGTATATCGGCAATAACACGGTGAATATTGTCTTCCAAATGGTCAAGCGTTTGTGGCTTATCCTCATAGACCAATGACTTTACATAGCCCCACAGAAAATAGTCTAGCGGTGTTAAATCACAAGATCTTGGAGGCCAATTCACAGGTCCAAAACGTGAATTTAGGCGGTCACCAAACGTCTCTTTCAATAAATCGATCGTGGCACGAGCTGTGTGACATGTTGCGCCGTCTTGTTGGAACCACAGCTCCTGGACATCATGATTGTTCAATTCAGGAATGAAAAAGTTAGTAATCATGGCTCTATACCGATCACCATTGACTGTAACGTTGTGGCCTTCATCGTTTTTGAAGAATGATTCCACCAGCCCATAAAGCGCCCCAAACAGTCAGTTTTTCTGGATATAACGGTGTTTCGACATACACTTGTGGATTAGCTTCACTCCAAATGCGGCAGTTTTGTTTGTTGACGTAGCCATTCAACCAGAAGTGCGCTTCATCGCGAAACAAAATTCGCTTATGAAAATCGACCATTATTTTCGAAATAAAATTGCACAATTTGAAAGCGTTGTTCAGGCGTGAGTCTATTCATGATGAATTGCGAAACCAAACTGAGAATAAATCACTTGACAGCTGTTAAATCGGTCGCCATCTTGGAAAGTAATGCCAACTTAAACTTCTATACCTGAAAAAAAACACTCTGTACTTGCAATTATTATTTAAATAGGTAAACTAATATTTACTCATGTTTTATGTTCATGAAACAATTTAAGGAATAATTCACTAATTTTTTTAATTTCCTGTATGTTTGGTTTAGTAACAAAATATGTACAAAAAATGCATCAGAGAAGCTCCGTAAGCAATGGACGATCTCTCCCTACTAGTAATGACGTCACAAGTCAGTGGCCAGGCCTTGTATCATCTAGGACAGGGATGGGGAACCAGTGGCACGCGTGCCATCAATGGCACGTGACACAATATTTTGGGCACGCCAGCGATCAAAATGTGGTTTGCATTTTATTTCAAAATAACAAAGTTCACTATGAAATATCACGAAGAAACGCAAGTGATCGGTCCGGAGTGGATGTGAGCACCCACGTTTATCATTGGCTTGCCTTAGTTACGTCATGGACTACAGTTGCTTATGATGCAAAATTTATCCACGCATAGCATAGTTAATTTCGTTGACACAACTGTATTTTAAAGTTTATTTGTGTTATATTTATGATTTAACTTATTTAATATTGCTAGTTCAGCAAAAGAACAAAAACTGCAAGATAGTAAGTGTAGCAGAGAATTTAAAACTTGATGAATCTAGAAATATGGCATGATTAGTAAAGGCGACAAGTGGTGTGTGTTTTATGCTCTGGAACAGTGATATGCAGATCATCGTCTGTAAAACGGCATTCTGAAACAAATCGCAACTCCTCTTGTCACAAAAGTAAACCACAGCAAAAATAACTAATTGCTTGGAAACCATTTGACAGATAACTCCAATTCAGCATACATTCTACTAAAAGTAACATTTTACAGTCCTAATGTAAGCTTTATTTGCCACCCCCACACACGCAATCTGCAACAGAAGTCACACTAATGTTACTTTAAATTACACGTATAACTAAAACATTTGCAACTATACTGCACAAAAAGTATTTTTTTTCGTAGTAAATAAAGTTTTGAGAGAGAGAGAGTTGCTAGTATTTAGTTTTATTATTTTCCCAATAATCACAAGTCCAAATTATTTGGCTATACCTCATTGTACAATTCTTGAGAAAAAATGGCGCCTTCATCCATAAAGGTTCTCCACTCCTAATCTAGGAGGTGCTGCCTCTGCACATTAAATCTGTCGAGGCTTAAACATCTTCTAGTTGGTGGGGAAATTAGGGAGGGGGTTGTGCTAGCTCGGGTTTCATCCTCGCCACTTGACTTTGGTTCAGAAATACGAGATCCATCGCCAATGGCCCTCGGGCAAATTTGTGGAACGACGTTAATATTACTATCATTCACTCTGGCGAATCGGAAAATTCCCATTTTTTGAACGGCATAAAGCTGGAAATTAAAGATTGATATTTGCAATCAAATTTGAGGTGTCAAAACCAAATGCTGAGTGAATATTAACGTCACACCATTAAGCTATACGAGGGCTTTAGGCGACGGAAGTCGAGTTTTGAATCATGGTCAAGTGACGAGGACGACACTTGAGTTGGCACCTCCCTCTCCTAATTTCTACACCACTCCAACGAGAGGACGTTTGATCCTCGATATATTTAACATGCATCAATCCCCTCTGCCCGGTGAGTCTTTAGCGGTACTGGGCTCGAACTCATGATCCACCAGCCATGAGTCCATTACCTTGACCACCAAGGGTACCGGGGGCGCCAAATCCATATGCTGGTTGCATGATAAATCTGTTCGTATATATGTGGATCACATGCGTAAGGTATTCGACTACGTTCGGAACCGTGATTTTGCAAAAGCGTATAAATGGATAATATTCGATATTTAGTGTCACTTAGATTAGAAAACGTATGTAAAATTGTTTTAAGAATATTATTACAATAAAAAATTATTTGAGTACAATATTTTGATTAAAAAATAAATATTTTTTACTTCGAATGGCAGATTATGAACAGTTATTAACAGAGTCCGTCAATCTACCTAGTACATTCACCGAAAGCTGGTATCTCTTTTTAGTACGACGCCATATTGGCGGATACCGAGCGGTAACCCGCAGGTAACTTTGACGCCCAGTTTCCTACCTAGAGGGAAGCACCTGAACTCTGACGATACGAACCTGTACTAGGATTTAATTTTGCCTTGAGCATCCCCCTAGGGATCTTTTACTTGCCGTATAATCACACGACATGGCCACTGTCAATTTTCTGCATCATGAACGTCCATCGACTTGGGCCTGGGTCGAACCCGCAACCTTGGGTATAGAAGGCCAGCGACAAACCAACCACGCCACCCAGCCGACTAAAAAATGAATATAGAATTAGCAATTTTCAAAACATTCTCCTTTTACGAAAAATACTTCTATTATAACAATATTTTGCCGGTATAAGCTCAGACCTCTGTACAGAGGCTGAACTAGAATTTTTGAAACATATAATTTAGAAGTGGATTTATCCATATTTTACTGCAACAGAGGGGAGAAATTTTAAGAAAAAAACGCCGATAATTATTTCAGATGATGGTAACTCTGAAATGATGTGAATTTTTCAAAAATCCTATTTCAGACTCTCTGGAGAAGTCTTTACTTTATCTATATAAGCAAAATATTATTATAGAAACGTTTTTTATAAAAGGAGAACGTTTTGAAAAAAGGTATTCTAGGTTAATTTTTTTGCCAAAATATTGTATTTAAATTATTTTTTTTTGTCATAATGTCCTTAGAACAATTTTATATATGTATTCTAATCTAAGTGACACTAAATATCATGAAAATTATCCATTTAATCAGTTGTTTAAAATCCCGGTTCCGAACGTAGTCAGATACCTTAAAATTAAAAATGTGCGAATGCATCTTTTATTTAGAATACCTCTTGTAAGAAATAAATTGAAATGGAAATGTATCTGAAATATATGATAATGCTAAAAGTTTATATGTAAATTAATGCTAGTCCAATTGTATAAAAATTAAAATTAAAGCAGTCAAACTTTCCTACTATAAATTAAAGGTTTTGTTCATATAAAATAGACATTTTGTGACGGGTCTTTCTCGCGTTTTCTAACTAATCCTCTTGGGGAATCTTTGGAGCCAGAATGGCATTTCAATCCAGCCTTCTCAAGAAGAAAACGCGATATGCGAGATTAGTGAATGAATATATACTGGAGCTTTTGCATTCGCGAGTTAGTCAGCTGGAGGCCGGAGAGTCATATAGGAGATATATAGGAATCATATAGAAGTCGTCTAGAAGCCGGAAAGTTGAATAGAAGCTGTATCAAGTCAGATAATAATATATATAGAAGATTAATTTTCAAAGAATGGAATTCACACACAAGAGGAAGACATAAAGATTGAATGCTGATCGCCGTGTGATGTCGGTAAGAGATTGATTATTAAAGTTTAATTATAGGACGGACCCTAGCTTGTTAAGGAATCTACTATAGTTAAAGATTAGGAGGTTAATTTATCATAAAGATAGTGAGTAGGATTTCAGGCGCTATTTTAGTTTAGTTCTAATAATTACGTCGTATCATTTCTGGTTTGATTCTCTAGTAAGACTTATATTGCATTGATTAATATATATTGAGACGAATAAATTAGATTTATTATGGAGAGTTCGAGTGGTCAATCGTTTATTCGTACAAATCTAGGTCACGTGGATGAAGAGATGATACCACAGGACAGGGGGTATCACAATTTGAAAGGAACCTTCTTAATATAGTGTATTTTAATTAACCTTTAAATAAAATATTTCGCAACTTATAAAGTAAGCATCGTAGACGTTAAAAATTAAACAAAAATTCAGATAGTTATAAGAAAATGCCTATAGTTTAAAAATGAATAAATTACTGCTAAAATTGTTTATTAATTCTTCAAATTTTGTTTTCCCCTCGTCCTCGGCACTTGACCTAGTTTCAAATTTAAGAGATGAGTCACCGGTAATCATGTATATTACTACAGAATATGAAGTTGATAAATAATCAATCAATCAATGAAAGGCTTTTTTCACCAAGAAAAATATTTAATTTTTTGAGTATTTATTTGTGTACTTATGTGTGCATTCTAAATACATTCTACGTATAAGGACATTTGGGAATGCGGCGGATGCTATGCACCGGAACCCTGCTATTGAGGGGGCTCCAACAGATCAAGAATTAAAATAATGTACTCTTGCACATGAAAACTTAAAATTTTTTCAATCATTGTCAGTGTGACGAAAAGTACATTTTCTCGTTAACATTATTCTTGTATAAGTCAAATTAATTCTTAATGATACGAGAGTTTATAGATTTTGTTTTTTATCTCAATCGGTGAACCCTGAAATTTCCCACTTAAATTGGATTACTTCACTGATGTAAATAATAATACAGTGGTATCCGAAGCTAGATGTCTAGATTCAATTCGAGAAATTATATTTATTTTATGTTTATTACAGTATGCTTTGCAATTCTCCTCAAAAGTAACACTATCATAAAACTATTTCAAACAAAACCTATTGTATTCTGCTTTTCATTATGTCAATAAAATTAAAATTGAATTTAAAAACAAATTGAACAGATTTTTAGACGAAGCAAAATGCTAGCACGAAATTTGAATATTTCAGAGCGTTTTCTTGAAAAAGGGTAAGATTGCTATCTAAAAGAAGATAGCAGAAGAGGAATTTAGACATACCCCGGTGTATGAAATTGCTTAATATTTTTTATCACTAATTGACACTGTTATTGTAAATACAGAAGATAGATTTAAGAGTAAACCAAATATTTTTTCTTATTTTAAATTAATCACTGATATAAAGGTCTTAAAAAAAACAAAAATTCGGAAATCTTGTGAGAGGTTGCCAACTCTCTCTTGGGCACCTAGACATGGGAGAGGTAGGGAAGGGACACTCGCCATGAGATCCAAATAATCTATTGATTTATCACACAATGAAAATATACAATTTCAACTAATATAATAGCAAGATAATGTCTTGATACTAACCATGAAAGTGGAACAACGACGGTAAAACATGGATGATTAGGAGACTATCAAACTTGATCCTTACTTTATGAAGTATCTAACTTATCATTCGATTTAATCTAATATCAATTTAATCTCAGTGAACAATCATCACTTTAAAACTTCATCCTAACGAGTTCTTAATCACAATAATTCAAATATGATACCTTCAGTAGCAATCTGACCTGATTCAAGTATATCTCCTCTCATACTCTCTATTGAAGCTAGAAAACTTCGTCCATATATAGTAAGTTAATTTGAATATCCCGATTTTCTTCTTCCGAAGGGTTGGTTGTGAATAACGCGAATTGATAGCCCAAAGATTTCCCAAGAGGATTAGTGGAAGGATCGCAGATTGATCCGTTACAAACTGCCAAAAACTTTGTAAAGTTTTATAATAAAAAGATGTAGATTAACCCTTTATCTAACGCATTATGATTTACTGCAAATTCTTTCATGTAATATTTTCTTTAATCACTAAATTGAAAATCAAGGGATATACATAAATAAAATACTCAACTTTGGGAAATTTAATTCGTTAGAGCTAATTAATTAAATTGATGCTTTAAAGTAACGCCAGTGACAGAGGTCTAAATTATTCTTATGATACGAAAAGACCACATGGCTTTTTTAACGGAGTTTTAACTCTTCAAATGCTAAATAACCAGAGAACGCTAATACTTTACAGCACTAAAAACTTAAATTTTAAAATTTATTTATTTTTTACGCATAAAAGCAGGTTAAAATTAATTTTTGATGATACTAAAAAAAAGCAGTTTTTCTCTTTTCATTCATAAACAAAAATTCATTACACATTGTGCATTTTGAGTGAGGTTTCGATTGAATGTATTTTAAAGAACTGCATCCTTGGGTAAGAAATACTGCATTTTCTGAACATGAACTATTGCACCTTGAGTTCAGTCTCTTGATCGCTATCCTAAGAATCTGACGAAAATTCAAGCAGATAATTTGCTGGGACTTATTCATCTGAAAAATCATCTGTTAGTGCATCATCGATTTCAGATAATAGGTTGTGTAATAAATCCAAAGCCTCTTGAAGACTTAGCTTCTTTTTTCTAGACACTCCAAGAAAAAAAAGAATGAGTAAGTGAGTGAATATTAACGTCGCACTATTCAGTTACACGAGGGCTTTTGTTACGGACCACGTAATTTTGAACCATGGTCAAGTGATGTGGCTGACCCCTGAGCTGGCACCACCTTCTCCTAACTACCACACCACAACAACGGGAGGACGTTTGAGCTCTCGAAAGATTTAACGTGTATCTCTCCCCAACACGGTGGGTCTTTAGTGGTACTGGGATCGAACTCGTAAGAAAAAGAATAATAATAGCTCCTTGAAAATCTCCTATTATTTTTAAATCTCATTTACTTACAAAGAAATTAAAATGTTGTTAATTTTTGAGTAAAGAATAGATATTTCATTTAATAGTATGGCAAGGTGAAAAAAACAAGCTCCAATTCAGAGTTTAAAATTTTTTGAGAACGTTAAAATGAGAACAAATAAGTTAAACTGAAAAGAAGTTACAAAAAAAAAGCATAACTCTATTACAGCATAGTAATGACGCTACAACCCAACGAAAAACAATAAACAACACGGACGAAAAAGAAGAGTTCTTGCTCTAACACCGAGTGTGCTGTCGGTACTTATAAGTACCACAAAGTTATTCAACTGTAAAATTAATTCTATTCATTGTTCACTTAAAATAAAAAGTCAAATCGTTTTCTAAGGTCTTAACTAACATACATAAAAGTAAGGCATTTACCTTTTGGAACTAAATGCTTTTTCGGAACAAAAATGACAATCTTCGCAATCCAATCCAAATTTCAGCTAAGAACTTATAATTTTTGATTAAAACTTATACTCCTTCCCCGCCAAAATATTCATCATCGAACCTGTGCTGCCATGCATCCTGGAAGAGTGGAATTAAAAGAGCGTTCCTGCTAAATATCATCAGAATATTCAGAGAAAAATGGTTATTCTCTAATATAAGTACCATCAGTAGATAACGGTTTATTTATCTTTTGATGGGGGTACTTGAGTCATTTTTTAAAACAGTATTATGTGAAATCGAAAATTTAAATAAATTTATTGGATGCTTTTCTTATGATTCGAAGGAGAAAAAATAGTTGGTTTTATTTCACGTATTATACTATTTTGCCTTCTTACATTTTTTTAAGATGAAAATCATTAACCTTTCTTTTGGATACAGAGAGAGAGAGAAGTTTTTAAAGAAAAGTGCTGGAAAATGTCAACATGGTTCATAAAATAGAAAAATGATATAGAAATCTGTTTAATTAAATATAAAAATAAAAAAATAAAAAAAGTAGACGTAATAAACTACTTTATCAGTCCAAAATAAATTGTACAAAAGAATAATAAAATTTTGAAGAAAAACGTTTGCTTAGCCAATTCATGAAGTAAAATTTCTTTTTTTTTCTGGTATATATCTTAAAAAATGATTAAACTGTAAGCTGAGAACGACATGAACTGAATTTGTATAGATTAAAGAGATAAAAAATTTACTCCAGAGAAAACTCGAATGAAGTATTGAAAAAGGCGATTCAGATATAAATTTTCGTTTTAAAAATTCGTATACAGCTTAGCTTATATTTTTAAGAATTAAAATCAAAATTAAATCTGTAGGGAAAAAAAAGGATTTGTTTCGAGTATAACCAGAGGACCGAACCACTGACTGGGTGGGTGCTGTTGAGTATAAGCTCGGTACTCTAGCTCCAAGCCACAAATCCCCCACTCTGAAAGAGTATTTAAAGGTATAAATAAAGTCAAGACTTGGAGAGTTGTGTGATAAAATATTAATTTGATTTGAACACTTGGATGGTGTATTATTTTCTCTCGCATCTGATTTCAATTACCACGAATAAAATAATCATTCTTAAGTAAAAAATAGAGTTAATAACATGAATATGGAAT
Organism: Trichonephila clavipes; assembly: GCA_019973935.1. Classification (NCBI taxonomy): domain Eukaryota; kingdom Metazoa; phylum Arthropoda; class Arachnida; order Araneae; family Nephilidae; genus Trichonephila; species Trichonephila clavipes. The sequence goes on along the minus strand of BMAU01003705.1, from coordinate 908 downwards.
AGCCGTGGCGCCATCTATTACGTTATTTCAAGAACAAAGGTTTCAGTAAAAAAAAGGATATAAAAAAAAATAGAGATGGTGTAGGAGCAATGCAACTGTTTGGGAAACAATTTGCAGTCGAATGAAATGATTTTTTGTTCCTGTTTTAAAAAGTGGACATTTTTTTTTGAAAATGTTGTTTTTTTTAGGTCTCTGTATCTACCCTCTTATTCTAGTATTAAAAATGTGTGAAGGACATTTGGCCCGAAAATTTTGAAAGGTTAATTCTTAGTCCTGCTTGAAGACAAACAATTAACTTTCGAAGGTTTATCTGATTAGAGAGCATAGGAAAAGCTAACTGGATATATATTTATCTTTTGCTGATTCAGGATTAGAAGTAAAATTAATTGATTATTATGACCCAATTTTTCATCTCATTACTTACAAAAAAATAATAATATGTTATTTTAAAATGAGACGCATTTTGTAAGGAATTTTTCTTAGAAGTTATTGCAAAGATGAAATATGTATATAAATGAAACACATATGTTTTGTTGTAGGACTAATTATTTTTTCTTATTCTGATTTAATAATATATAAACGAAGATTTAATAAACTATTTACTAATATAGAGTTAAAAATTTTTGTACAAAACACTGCTAAGATAATAAAACTTACCTTTCAACACATCACTTAGTTATTATTTCCCTCCAATACAGAAGGAAAAGTATTATATCATAAAAGTAAAAATTAGTAAAATAAGATTAAATAAAAAGTAAGTCTATATGTATTCTTAAAAACCTAAAATAATCAGAAATTTACTGGAATTAAAAGGATCCCCAATCCTATACACAGTGATTGTAATATAAAATAAAATATATTTAATTTTATTAAACATGTGGCGACATCTTGTGAGATAATTGATTAGC